>JAAXNX010001648.1:0-16826 GCA_036491905.1 Folsomia manolachei | reverse complement strand
TTAAATTAAATAAAATTTTTAATTAGGAGGGCAATTAGTAAGTGGGTGGGGCTAGTCATCTATCGCTATGAAGAAATATTCAAAAAATAAGACTCTGGCCCAGAGTTCTAAAATTGTTCGTGATTTAACAAAATTTAAAGTAGCAGTAAAAAATATAAGTCAAGCTAAAAGCCACGATTGAATTAGTTGAGTCATCGCTTATCAATGATTCGTCATTGATCATCTTCATCTGTCCCCGGAGAGAGTCTCCAGATTGAAATATTCATATCGAATGGATTAAATTTTTGGTCACTTATTCCAAAAAAAAGTTTACTATTTACAAAGCTCAACTTTCACTGGTTTCACTGATTGAAGATAAGCTATCTCAGATTATCTATAATTATTAATGACTTGAGTCAGATAACGACAACAAATTGAAAGGGGAGGGGAGGAATCAAGTACAATTACAAATTAGGTATTTATGGATTTTGATCTGGATTCTGGACCCTCCACGCCTCGAACACCCAGCCCTTTTTTGGTTGGAACGTCTTCCTCCTCCGGGGGTAAAAATGACGAGGCTCCCGAACCTGAGAGACCCCTCCCCCCATCATCCCCAGATAAGTGTGCCATCTGCCTAGGGAATTTGGTTAATAAGAGTTACAGCAACAGTTGTATACACCAATTCTGTTTTGGGTGTCTTCTGGAATGGTGAGGACTTCGAATTATACTAATTAATAATCATTTTACTAATCTAGAGTGTTTATTCCAGGTCGAAAGTCAAGCCTGAGTGTCCCTTGTAAGTGAACGATAAGTTAACTTGGAGATGTTAATTATAATCATGATAATTAATTGAAGTATTGTGTATTTTTAATAGGTGCAAAGCAGGGTTTAGGTCAATTTTTCATAATATCAGAAACAACGCAGATTATGACGAGTATCAGGTAAAGAAACACATTTCAAAATTTATAATTAATATCATAATTTATATCATAATCATATTTATTATTAGGTTCCAACCCCACCAACGCCGATCCCTTCGTTATCTATTAGAGTTTCTTCAGGAGGGTCGGATAGATCTCCGTAAGTGCTAGCTAAACCGAATTGTATATGGTCGTGATTGTGTGAAATGTACGAAGCATGGTATCTGACCTGGCGACAAAGTTATATCAGTGTAATTTATTCTAGGGAGCTGCTAATCACGCGAGGGAATCATGATTACAGCCTTCCAAATTATTCACGTTATTATCAAAGAGCTGCTTCTCAGGATCCAAGAATTTATCGATTCCAACTAGCTCAATTTGGCACTAATCGGAATGATTCAATTGATGTCATGCTGCATGGGCATCATGGAGGGCATGGTCATTCGTCACACCATCACCACGGCATTCCCACCGCTTCCAGTGCTGCCTTTCAAGAAAATCCGTTTCAAGATGATCCTCCGTAAGTGACAGTATTCAACAAGGATCGTACTACATAAATTCGGCCTTTATGCGTTTTGATTTATAATTGCAGGGAATTTTTCGGAGGAGTTCTTGAATTAGCAAATCGTGCACAACAACAACATTATCACCCAGCTCAAAGGTTTAGTGGATATCAAAGTCGGCGACGACGGTATGACCGAAATCAATGGGTTAGACCTTTTGACTCCACCCTTATACCGGGCACCGTGTTTTTTCCTTCTGTCGAATATTTTCAACGACATCCATCTTCTATACGGAGGATTTCAAGTTGGCTCCATCGTGAATTAACCGTTTTGATGAGCCTCACTTCTTCAAGAAACCAGGTTAGTTTCAGTTTATTTAACCTGATTATCGTCTGACTAGCACGTTTGAAAGGAATCCTGCTAATAGACTATTTATTGTTTGATTTGTAGATGGCATTTGCCTATGACCTTGTGATATCACTCCTTTTGAGATATGACATAAGATCTAGCGACTTCCGAGACTTAACGCGACCCTATTTAGGACCCAAAACAAGACATTTTCAACATGAATTTTATCACTACGTATTATCTGGAATGCGGATGGAAGAATTTGACAACGTTGCTCAGTATTCTGCTCCATCATCCTCAGGGACTGGGTCTTCCAGCGCATCATCTTCAAGAACATTGGAAAATCCATACAATATTCCTCCTGCTGTGGTTGTCCTTGATTCGGATGACGGTGATGATGATATTGTGATTGATGAGGGTATGCTACCAATAGAAAAGACGCTATGATATGATCAATTATCGGCATATACTAACAAAATATTACTGTTTTTTTCATAGTTGTTGTTGCAGCTGGAACTAGGGGTGATTCTCTCGCAAACTCCAGCAGTAGTAATACTCAAAACCTTTCCAGTAGGAGTGGTCGCCCTTCTTCCTCTCGGCGTTATAATGATCGTGATTCCTTACACTCAAGAAGTAGGTCAAGACGTGAGCGAGACGATAACTATACCGCAACGTCCGTTACTTCGTCCTCCTCTCGTTTACCATTGACTGAAGACTTTCTCGGGGCAGATATTCCTGAGGCTATTCCACTTCTAGGAAGAGACGAAGTTGAAAATGCATTTAATGAAATAGAAACAGAACTTGAAAGACTTAGAAATATACGACCGAGCTGTAGTAGAAGTAGATCATCTTCTCGCCGGGATCCTGAAATGCCATTTCTCGAACCGCAAGTGAATTTAAATGATCTTAGTAACAGCTCTTCCGCTGCTGTCGCAGGATTTTCTGGCACAGGTTCGAGTGCATTTAGAAGAGTAAGGGACAATGACGATTTGTCTTCAAGTACCCCGCCACAGCTCATGGACCTTATCGACGATGATTTAAGTACTCTATTTGAAGAGAGACCTGGGAGAGGCTTTCTGGATCCAGAAGACGGACGGAGATCACCTTATCCACGCCTTCCTCAAGATCCCACTGTAAAAAAAATCATTTTTCTCCACTATAACTTGTCGTTTTATTTTTACAATAATATTTTTCTCCTTAAACAGCGCTATATAGACTTTACAACACAACGAGAACGGGAAATTAGGGGAGGCCGTCGCCTCGCAAGTCCTGACTTTCCTATTCTCACACTTCGAGAAAATATGGAGCGACGAAGTCGCGTTAGGCGACTTACACATCAAGCAGATCCCTGGGCCACCCCAGTTGTAATGGTACGTATTTCACATCATCTGTTATGAACTTTGTCGTCATCCTATTCTTGATATCTCATTGTCAACAGGAACGACCGGCTTGTATTTACAATAATAACGCTCCTGCACCCACTGCTAACTCATCTTCTGTACAAATACGAATATTTCCTCCTGCGATGGACCTTTCCTCACCTCTGGGACTTAATCTAAGCAGTAACTCTCGAAGCCATTCTTCAGGCGGTGGATACCCAAATCCACGAACGCCTGGCAGACCTCCTACCCCTGCAGCAGTTGTAGATGATGGAGAATGCGAGTTTTTAGGAGTGCATCCCATCATTAAAGTGAGTCAATGTTCTCAATTTTCTTTCTCTCTGAATTTATTTATTAAACTACGGAACGAGTTCATTACTACAAGGTCTACTTCTTCCTATTTCCTCGCGTTTTCTTTTTGGCAGGAGGTTTGTAGTCTTCAGCATCATCATTGCCATCCACATTAATTTCCTCCTGTACATGTTGACTCTAGGAAATAAATACATACTCTTAGATATGCATAATATGAAGTGATAAATACCGAATGAAAAATACATACTTTGTAGTGTCGGACCGTGCTGCTGTAAGTTGCATCCTGATACAGGGCAAGTGTGGGGTTTGAGTCCTAAATGTGAACAAACATGTTCTCTACGAAATAATTAGAAATTATTAAGGTCATGAAATCAGATTATTTCTAGCAGAAATACAATGTGAATTACCGAAAAAGAATCAATCCCTTAATTATTTTTCTGCATTCTTGTCCACTCTCTCGTCCCCAAATGCACCTGAATTTAGTCAAATTTGACCCTTCATCTTATTAGTTTTATTGAACTGAACTTGCTTTATTTAAGAAACCCCCGTTGGCTGAGATTACTCTGGGTTCTTCTGAAGACGAAGAAGACAAAGACAACGACGAACAATCAACAAATAATGACCGTAATTCGCCACTGCATCAGGTTTGCTCCTAACTCAAACAAGTCTTGTTCCTAAAATGCAATAATTTGAAACTTAAATCATTTGTTTTTCATTGTTAGGCGCCGATTGTAAAAGGTGCATCTCCTCCCCACCATGATCCACCCACGGCAGGGACGTCATCACAATTAATGGGCTACGCTTTACCTCCAAAGCGTCGATATGCAGCTCAAGCTGTTTCTCCCTCACCTATATTAGATATGGATCAGGTTCAAGCTGCCTTATCATCCTTGCCTGCAGTCAACCTAATGGATCGCCATATAGACTCGATGCATCCTGCTAGAAATGGATTCACCTCTAAAAGTGTACAGCGCGCAATCTATCCAGGCTTTATGCTGGAGGAATCAGATACTGAGGAATTGTCGAGTACTTCCCAATCGAAAAACAATGGATCCAATGATCAAACATCGAGCACTTCCATAAGGAAGTGCTCGAAAGGAAAACCACCCTTATCAACTGCAACTTCAAAAGAAAGCCGAAAAATACCCAAGAAAACCCTTCCCGGAGGTTCGAAACGCTGGGACCTAATTTTATCAAACTTTTCCGGTTTCACGAAGACATTCGACTCCGACATTGATTTGCATCCATCGTCTTCAAGCGATGATGAACCAGATTATTCCCTTCGTTCCAAGAAGAAACCGAAAAAGAAGGCTGCTAAAGTTAAAAAATCTAAGAAATCTAAATCATCAAAACCCAAAACTAAAACTGTAAAAAAGAAGGAAAAGGGGACTAAGGAATCTAAAAGTAAAAGAAAGTTAACATCATTGCCAACAACGCCTTCCCACCCAGTCAAAGCCGGTCCAAGTTCCGGCATCGGCACTAGTGCCCGACGACTTAAATCCGTTGTGGTCAAAGTAGACAAGTCAAATAAAAAATTTAAATCTAAAGAGTTTCTTTCCTCGTCAGACTCTTCGGACAGTGAGTCAACTCCTAAACCACGTCTTCGTAGTGTGGTTAGTTTGGCGACTCCATCATCCTCATCATCATCAGCTGCGCCAAGTGGTTCTTCTATTGGGTCTGGATCTAGTCGTCAAAGTACAGACATTACTACTCCGTCTTCTGCGCTAGATCTATCTACTGGCCATGCCTTAAATTCGAGCCCATTTTTACTCGAACGAATGTCAATGTCATCAAGTATTAAGAAGCAAAAAAATTCTCGTCGATGGGAATCTGATGATGACGAGGAGCAAGATCTTAATTCTCAAAATCAAAACGACGACGACTCTGACTCATCAATTTCATTACTATCAGTTGGAAAATTTGAGGAGGAACGAGCTCGGGATAGTGATGACAGTGGTGATTCTATCGGCTTGTCTACGAGGGCGCGCAAAAGGCAAAGACTCGTTGGTAAAATTACCACTTAGTTTTATCTTAATTGCAATTAAATTCAGCCCTTGCATTAATATTAATGATGTAATTCAGATGAAGACGATGATGACAACGACGAGTATCGCTTCGACATGTAAAGGCACACCCGGCTAACTAGAGGGTCAATCACTGATAAAACGGACGAGATCCCATATTTATGACAGACTGTTCCAACAACTTATCCGCTGCCTGCTCACTTTTTTACTTCGCATTTTAATCTGATGTTAATTTTTTTCGTTAGAATTCTGCAATATTGCTTGACCTCACGTCACGAATTATATGTACGTTGAATGGTTTGTACTATACTATTACTATGCTTAATTTCACTCATGGCTTCATTGAGTATAAACGATGGAACTGATGAAAGTTTTGTAAATGTAAATCTAACGTACATTACTTTTTGAAAACTAGTTCACTAATTTTATTGTTAGTGGAAAAGTTTATTTTGTGCCGATTATGAATCATTGTAATTTGGCCAGCCTGTTCAATAGTGTACCTAAATAGTTATATATGTATCTATATTATATTATATAGCTATGCATAAATTAATGACACCTTCCTTATCGATCCGCGACTCGAAATGGAAATCCCTTCCGCGACTTCCTGTGGGAAGAATAATGTACCACATTATACATACAATTTATAAGCATTAAAATGGACGAAGTATACTCGTTTAAGTGATCATTTTCTTTACTATTTTTATTTCCAACCGTCACAGGCATAATAATTATGTAATTCATATAAATTTTACCCTACGCTTATTAAAACGTTGTGGGGAAGGTACTGGTAAACGTGGCATCGGCATGTTATGTAAAACGTATCCGACAAGTTTAAAAATCTAATCTAACCTACTCCTATAACAGGAGTCCTATTGTACATCACAGTTCATTTAACTTGAGCTAACTATGAAATGAAGGTAATACATATTCCGACCAAAGATAAGACACACATACAAAAAAGTTTGTTCCTTAACTAAAAAATGCTAACTTTTTTAACCTTAAATTGTCAATACAGTCCGTGTAGATCTTGTTCTCCAGTCCTCTCTACCCTCTATTATTATAATATTCATAATCCTCACTAGGATTATACCGAGTCTTTCCCCGTCTTAAAATTTGTGCCCTTGGGTCCCCACTGATCCCCACCGAACTCGCCGTACTTGTGGGCGCATTACTTGTGTAATCTCTGTTTCTACTCTTTTGTGGCGCACTGGTTGTGTAGTACCCACGCCTAGAGGACGTAGTCGTTGCCACCTCCGGCTCGGGATTCTTCTTATAAGATCCTCTCCTACTCCCACTTAGGCCCCCACTCGGAATAAATGTTCTTGACGTAGAACCAGCATACAAATTGGTATTAATTCCCAATGCCGGCGTGGCCGAGTGTCCTTGTCCCTTAAGGAATTTTGTGATTGTCTTAGTCTCCGTGACGGTGACGGTGGATTGCGCCAGATTATTGGGTGGGATGGGTGGACATTTTTCATACTTTTGATAATTTCCGGAATAGTCTCCATCCGAGCTGGGTTCCAGGAGGTATTCCCTATCCAATTTGGTGTACTCTTCGTCACCCTCTTCCCCATTTTGTTCGCCACGTTTTAACCTCCGATTGTAGTAGCTGTAGTCGTCAGGATATTGAACGGCAGCAGGGTCATCTTCAACTGGGTTGTCATCTTCCTGAATACTGGATCCGTATTGTCGATTGTAGAACTGTTCTTGGCCAACGGATCCAGGAGATTTCCTCTTGGCACCGGCGCTTCCGTAAGCAGTCCCATAATAGTCATAGTCCGCCTGGGGGGTTGGTGCTTGGTACTGCTGATTCTGTCGCTGAGACTTAGTAATAATGTCATCCCTTGAACTGTACTTGTTCGAGGTACTGGTGGTTGGTGACCTCTGCGTCTCGGTGGCAGCTGCAGTTGGACGAGACTTTCTCCGTTGTTTCTTATCCGCGGAACTGGTAAAGGTCGTTGTGCCACGGCTCGACGTTTTTGAAGGTTTTGAAGGTGACACGTACTGATCCACTGCCTCCTGACGGGCCGTGGTTGAAGGTGATGTTCCTCTCAGGAAGATTTTTTTATTGGGAGCTCTCTTCTCTTCCACGACATCATTCACGTATTGGGTGTCATCCTCGTAAACGTCGTAGACATCTTTTTCTGGCGACTTTGCTCCAACTTTCTTCTGTCCCAGGTCTCCAACTTGAACCACGCTGGGCGTCGGGATCACGGCGTCAGATTGACTGAGAACCGGAGTAGCTTGGATCTGTGGCGTGACAAGGGTCGGAGTAATTGTGGATGTGAGAGTTTGTACGGCGGACGTGGTCACATCATAAGTTTTCGTACGTGTGACCAGAGTGGATGAGGGTTTGTTTCCGAAAAGAAGCCCAATTGTCACAAGAGCAGTTGTCGTCATTTTAGTGACGTAGGTGGAAGTGGTCACATAAGTTTGAAGGGAGGGATAAACCAGGTTTTGATTCAGGGCGGCGAGAGGATTTAACAAATTTCCGGGTCCGGTTAGACCAAATCCACCTGGGGATGGAGGGTTTTGACCTAAGTTCAAATTCAGGGAGGAACCAAGTCCTTGAAGATTTGACGTCGCCAGAGCCAGGAGTGGGTTGGAGTTGACCTGACGCTGTTGTTGGAGAGCTTGGTAGAGGAGGATGTTGGTAAGCTGGCAGGTGGCGAGTTGATCTGGAATTTTAAAATTGAGAACATTACAATTTGATCATGTAGAACATCTTAAAGTTTCGAATTTTTTGTGTGTCCCAGTGTTTTGTTTTATGAGCTTGTTATACCGAAACTGTTTTAGCTCAAGTATCTGGCAAGCTATGAGTGCAATATCATAAGTAATTAGAATTAGTTGAGGCGCATATAATTGAGAATTTTCATGTAACCCGTTTCACTTGGCTAATCAAAATGAGGTAATCTAAAATCATTATGTTACACTGATCGACATTCGTCCATTCACTTTTGACGTCTTATAATAAGACTCTTATTATTACATACATCAAATCATTTCATGATTGCATCCAGTTTCATGCAAATTGCAACGGTAGTGCTGGGCTCAATTTTAAACTAATGAAAATTAAAAGTTTATTAAGCCGACTGTGTAGTATCAGTGGTTATACTTAGGTACTTATGCATTCGCAATATTTTTGACACGTCCGACGAAATGATAAGCTCGTATAAAAGTTAAGCTTCGTCATGTACCCTAACACAGCTAAGCAGTAGTAAAAGTAACAAGCAGGCAATTAACACCTTTTGCAATTAATTATTTAGTTAATACCCAATATTAAAGTAATAAGCATGCCAGTCATAATTATCCTTTGTCTCTGTACCGTTACCGTACACAAAAATATTACTACTATGTAGTCTTGTCTAAATCTGAAATGCAAACTAGCTCAGACTTGCAATAAATAGTAATTAAATACAGAAAACAATTGCAAATAAAACATTATTGCCAACCAAATGCAGCACAATTGCATCCACCAAATTTTCACCAACAGAAAATGATAACAGTAATATAATACAAATATAATACAAATAGGCGATCATTATACGATTGAAACATTTACTTGACCATTGGTTAGCTGATGAGCCGAAAACCGAAAATGAGGTGATTGTTACTTAATTTTTTCTCAAGATGGGTAAACTTTTCGAGATCATTTTACTAATAAATTGAAATTTTCAATGAATTTGAATGTAATATACAAATTTCAAATCATATCCTACACAAATGTTTCATTAAGACTTGGTTGCATGAGCAGTCAACAAGAAAAGAAACAAAGTAAATTACAGATTTCCTTTTGCACTGCATTGTTTCCCAATATAAATGTTGTATGTAAAGTTTACAGGAAATGGGGCTCTTAAAAATGTTTCATATTTTGTAAGTTAAAGCACTGCCTTAATCCAGAACAACTTAATTTTGTATTTTTGTATAATGAGCAACTCGAGTTTATTCGCATTAGGTATCTTATTCTATTGCAAAGCCTTACCTCAAGAAAAATGTAAACACAATCTTACCAAGAATGTTCTAGACATAAATTTTTCTAAATTTTTTGATATTTTGAAATCATTGCCACTTTGTGGTGCAATTATCTACTTGAGTAAACTATAAAGGTTTGCAATACCAATGGTAATACCACAATATTTTCAATAAATGTCAATCTATCCGCATGCCATCTAAATGGAAGCTGTGTCTAAAACCACTTATCTCAATTCGAAATAGCTCACATTGTATTTCACATCAATGTTTCAATTTCGGCTAGAATTTCATTTTTTCAACATCACCAACCATTAAAGTGCATTCAATTTATTTCGCTTGTTCTCAGTCTGTCATTTTTTCTGAGTACAATTCATTTGCAAAAAGATATTTATGTGGTTCAAAATCAGTTTCCATTTCATTCGAAATACTTGTTTCTTGATGATCTTAGAGTATTGCTCTACTTCCAATTTTGGTGAGAAATCACAGTTTTTCCTTAGTCGGCTCGTTGAAATTGGCAAGCTTGTAATTTCAATCAGTGTGCTATTCACTCGGTTTGATTTTCTATCTCTGGTTTAATTTAGTATTAAATTGGGCACAAAAAATTGCTAGCAAAACATCACCTCCGCGTCCGCGTCTGTAAATAAAGAAAATTTGAGGAACATGGCAGCCTGCAGCTAGCCAGATTAAGTAGTTACATGCGTAATGCAACATATAATCGAATCTAAACGAGGCAAAAACTTGCTTAACTTTTTTTTTGATACGCGAGCAAATAGGCAGGTATACTAAAGATCTAGTTGATATGCAAAAAGGTACAAAAAATGTAAATGCAATCAGAAATTCAGATCAAGAGGTGATTTTGAGTTGCGTTATAAAAATAGTGTCGGAATAGCTTGATTGGATCGGGATATTACAAAAATTTTCGTTTTGAACAAAAGAAGTTGTGTGACAATCAACAATGGAATGGACGCTTAAATTGTATTATGCAAAGGATTAATTGCCACTGAATCCTTAATCCTGACTGACCAAGCAATTACGCATGGATTAATTTAATGAGTGACAATGAGTCGAAAATTAATTAAAATTATGAAACCTAGTTTAATCTTTTATTTAAAAAATAGTTTTTAGTGTTATTTTTGATACACGTTATTTTTCAACTCCATTCCTTATCACGGTCAAGATGACGCTAAATTGGAAAGTTAATGACTTAATGACACAAATATTAGAGGAGTTTAAACGCTTTAAACGCCGACATCGCCGGGGTTTCGTAATTTCAGGATTAGTTCCACATTAAAGTTAATCTCTCGTTATTTGAGGTCTGTCTAATCTTAGAGGATTGATGACAAAAAAGACTTACCCTCGGCGAAAATAGGATGAAAAATGGCAACAAAGGAAACTGAACAAAGCATTAAAATACTTAACAGTCCAGAACATTTCTTGCAATGTCGACACATCGCCATTAAAATGTCGTCACGTCATAAATAGTCTTGTACGATTTTAATGGACATAACAATGTAATATCTTTACTATCACAATTTCAAGGGGAAACTGTGGAACGGAAATGGATCATGTTTTTATTGATTACTCTTCATCCTCATGGGCGTCCAATTGCGAACTAGTCATTTGGTGTGGAAGGGTGATCACTGTGATAATGGAATATAAATAGAAGCCACTGAGGAGATCCTAACAATGTGGCATTGTTGAGGGTTGCATTATATAATTTTGTGAAATGCAGTGTGGCACGAGGCTAAACTTAGAGACCAAAATGTATTTTATTTGTATTTTATCATAATTTGAGTGGCTTTCAGGTGAGAAAAATGTTTCGGAAAATTTAAAGATTCGTCACTTTTTACTGGATTTATTCATGATTGAGGTTAATATTATGCTATTATTGTCCATAAATTATTGTCCATAAATTATGAGAACTTATCTTGATTATAATGTAGACCTAAACCGCACATCAATTACAGAATGCAGCCAATAAAAACATAAAAGTTGTTTGAGCATGTTAAAAAATTGTCAATCTGCATCCGTGCGCAAATCATAGATAAATCATTCAGGATTTGATCCAATTTGATGCCTTCCTAATATCTTTTTAGAAGCATCTACGTCAATTCCACCCTTTATCCAGCGCCTGCTTATCCAGTTGGTACGAGTTCCTTAAAAAGTGGTTCCATAATATACAAACTGCATAACTAACAAACTTCAATAATCAATTTGTCCTTTACCCCACGACATACCAGACCAGTTGCAATCACTAACTCACAAACAAGTGCATCAACACCCTAATGGATATGCATTCCCATAAAAATCTAGACAGTGATAAAGTCCCAATGCAATGAAAAGATGGACAATATATCCTGATCTCCATACCTGACATCCTCTTAATAACAAGTCCTCATACCTAAGATACTGATATTTTACGCCCATGTCATCCAGTCAGTGCATGGTCATTAATGGTCAACCCCAAGTTATTACTTATCCTAAACAATTCCTCTTATCCAATCCCTCCGTGTTATGGTTGGACAAATTTAACAAACTAATATTTTTATTATAAATGGATCAACCAAGCCCTCACCTTAAACGAGATTACTTATTTATTGTGGCTGTATTATCATTATCCACTGCCGATGGCAGTGAGCCCTCCTTCTGTTTTATGGCTGAAGTATCTTTGACTTTTGACCATCCGTAATATTAATGCTGCCACCAGACCACGCCAAATATATGCAACTCCAACTTCCATCAAGAAAAGGTTTGCGAATATATTTACACGCTACAAATAATAAGCTGGGGAGGCTAGCCATGTGCAGGAAAATTGCAATTGGATTCAATCATATTTTTCAATGTCAACCACACTTCTTGAAGACTTTGTTCAATAGTGGCGACGAGTGTGCATCAACGAGCAAATTATTTCTTGGGCTGGGCCACTTAATCCCTGGCAAGTAGGTTGGGTTTGAATATGGATAATGAGACCAAGAGCAAACTAAAGATTCCTGAAACATCACGAATATCCTGCAGGATATGGAATTGAGTTGTTTAACCCAAATGAAAATTTATGAGATTCCTCATTCTTGGAGGGAGGGAGTGTCTGCCAGAACAATTGGGTTATCAAGCTGACTTATCGAGAAATGGTTTTGAGAATGATGCGATGACACTATCTTTCAGGTGATGCTAATCTTGGCCATAAATCATTTATGAACTTAATTGATTCCTCACGATCTATCGATATGAAACTTGATCTTGATTCTTTTAAGATGTACATACTTCTTAGTCAATTATTAACTTGTATTTGCAGAATAATTTATTCCTAAGAAATTCTGAAATTCGTTACAATTCAAGTATTGAAACACTCAGGCAGCACGGAATGTATAAATTACACGTTTTTGAACACTGGACAACTTTTCCTTCAACAAAAATGTAACAATGCAAAAAAAAAAGAATATTCGCAACCATCCCATTCATTCTCTGTCGGCAGTAGTTGTAATTAAACCGAACCAGCGTCACTCGGATTTTCCTATCTGTGCCAATAACTGGAGCATCAAATTTCGGCATGAAATCTCTCCACAATGGAACAAGGTTTCTGCCAAAGTATTTAGTTGAATGTATACAAAAAGTGGTAGGATGACCTTAAATCATTAAATGTGGCAAGGAATGCGAACATTATACTAACCGGCCTACGCCCTTCCACAAAAACAAAAAGTATAAATTGTACATAATACGGAGTACACCTGTATTTTGACCATCATGAAAATTTCTTGGTGGTCAGTTATAAAATATAAACTACCCTCACTTACATAATGCCTAAGCAAAGATGAAATGTTATATGATTACTTATTTAATGGGAGAGTCAAGTTTATAGCCTAGCTAAGCAAAGTGGATGGTTGAACATTTCAGACCATTTTTGATTATAAGCTTAAAGTCCATTAGTTTCAAGACTGGTTATTACTGGAAGCCTTATAAGATAGGAATGCCTCAAGACAAGCCCTGACCACACCAAAACAGCTCTAGAATCCAGCCAGATCTATGTTAACCGGTCTAATTGGTAAGGAAAAGAAAATGAAATGATCTAATGTTATTACTGGGTAATTTTGCAAATCGCCATAGTCCACGCAATTTTGTGTAACGTGTAATTATGTTATTACCAAGATTTCCAGGACAGAAGGTCCTCTTCCTGGTGAATTTAATCAAATTAGCAAAGTTTTGGCAAGGCGAATTAAATGCTGCTTAATATGACGATAATGTGATTTTTATTCATTATGGTCCTAATTTAACAATTCCTCTGCAATTTTTACAAGTTGACATGCTCCTATTTATGCAAATATTGCATTCTGTCCTTTGTAAATAGTGCATCAACCTGAATGAATTAAAGGTGTGTGATTTAATTAGTGCAATTTCGTTAATTGAAAACCAGGTAGGAAAATGATCCAACACTTTCATCAGTAATCACTACGGAATGAATACAAACTGCGAAATTATGCATGGCACCATTTTAATGAACTGATCGGCTTCTTTTATCCCCAAACTGGTGACTAGTCAATCAGTAATCAATCAAAATCAGAGGTGCAGGTTGTCATTGCAGTCAAAACATGGAAAGAAAACCTTATAAGTGTTGATGGATTTGAAAGTGAACCCAAAATAACAGGTAATATTTTGAGAAATTTGGAAAATAGTGAATTACTTGTAAGCTGATTAATAAATAATTATCAAGAAAGCCCATAAGTTTGTACCAAACAAATTATCAGTATACAAATATTTAGCCATAAATCCATCACTTAATTATTTATTTGTTTGTCCTTAACCGGAAAATGCTTTGTCATTTTATCACTGCGACTGAGACATTGTCATTAATTGCATAACTTGAACTTGTAAGGAATTCGCAAGTTACTGTAAAAATACTCGTATTTATATCCACATTGGTTAAAGGACAATTTCAAAATCATGCCGATACGTTACATGTAAAAATAAAGCCTTCCACTCCCAAAGTCAAGTCAAGTCAAAGGGTGGTGCCTTCAAACTAATTTATGCATTTCTGACTAACTCCTATGCGGCTAAATGCTGCTAAATGCTAAACAAAAGATTTTTATTTAGGATAACTTTGTTTTATTGACATTTGATAAAATGCATTTGCGTGACAAGGCACAAGTTCACATTCAACCATAATTTTTCTAGTCATTCATACAGTACCGTACCGTTCTCATCTATTTGAAAGGCAATTAAATAAATAAGTGTCTACATACACACAACAAATGCATTGTATTTCAATACATTATTTCCATTCTCAAGATGAGAATCTCACCTAAACTGCACTACCTCGCCTCGTGTCTATATCTGCATTTGATTTTCTGTTTGACATCTAATTTATTGCAGTGAGAACCTCATAATTTGATGTAAACTATCCAAATCAGAGCATTATAACACTAACCTGACAGACAGATGAGGGCCTCACCCTATTATTTTGGATACATTGAATGCAGTTGCATTGTCTTAATATTGCAATGATTCAGTTACAATTTCTATTTCTATTTATCTCTCTGTATCATATTGCATTACATAACTTGATACCTATGGAGTTGCCTTAATGCAGGAAAACTATAAACACTGCGTCCTTATCTTGTTCTTAAGGCTCCCATCCTTCAAAAAGACTAATACGCTAATTACTTTTTGAGAGGATCATGCAATCCTTCATTTTATTGAGGGAGGGTGTGAAATGTAAATCAGATAAGGTGCCACAATAGTTTGATACAAGTTTGATACAAGATTTTTGCAGTAATAGCGAACTTAATGGACGCATTTTGCTGTTATGAATATCACTGGAAGTTAATTATAAATCATCAAATCCTCAAAATATTAATAATTGGTGTATGGCGAAGCTTTTGTACGATTTTTGGCGATTATTTAATAATATATGTTAAAAGATACCTCCTTGTGTGTTTCCAGTAAAAATAAATGAATAAATTCAATTGTCACGCAAGGAAAACGAGAATGACATTTAAATTATTTGATGCTTCTTCATCCAATTGATTACTGATTCAAGATCAGTCATATAAAAAGTAATGACTCCTTTTTTTGTACAATTTAAGCTTTTATATTTTACAAAAGAATCCAATCACAAACCCATTTCAATGTTAACATTGTTTTATTGATTTGATTAATTGGTTTGATCTTGTTTAATCTCTTTTTTTGGCTTCCATTAAGAGTCCAGGTGACGACGACAAGATACCAGAAGTAAACTGGAGTAGAATAGGTGAATGGAGTCAATTTGATGGATTGAATGCATCAGTGAAATAATTACTCCACAATTTTACGACACTGGTAAAACTTGTCCATGAACGTGAAGGAAATATTTTGACGCATGCAGAAAATCTGCAATGAGAATCAAGTCTGGTTGGCTTCTCCATAAAATTCTGCATTTAACCAATTCTCACAGTGTGCAAATAATTTGCAGCAAATTATTGAGATTGTTAACTTAGCTGACACCACCATTTTAGCCTGGCCTGGATTCGCATGAACGAAAAATAGAATTATCGGCATTTGTTGAACGCATATTAATTTAAACAGTGGCAATATTATAACTCCTTTGTAAACTTTAATGTTACTCGACCCAACCACATTAATACATTCACTTTTTTTCATTTTCAAGTTTACGTGAATTTAAATAACTTAAAATAACGCCAACTACATTCACACCAAAACCACTGGCTTAATCAGTTCAAGACTAATGACTTCTTCTCACCCAGCATTGACAACATTAAACAATTTGTGTATAATGTCATTATGAGAATGTACCTGAGAATGTTTCATGTCTAGTAAAAAAACAACTAAAAATTCATTCTACCAACATGAAATGCAATGAAAACCACAACACATAGGACAACCACAATTAATAATGTGCATTTATGGACTCATTTTAAGAAAGTCGTCATAATATTTTGCACAATTTATGTAAATCATATGCAGTTCTCCCTGCACTGAGTGAATGCACTCTTAACCTTTACAGCAAAGAGTGACAAATTTATGGGATCCTCTTCAATTTCAGGTGCTACCTACCAGTGTCTAAGACAAGTATGTAGTCGAACAATTTTATGTAATTAATTAACAAGTCATAATTAAACTACAATAATTGTTTGATGCCCATGCCTTGCCATTCTTCTCCTGTCCCAGTTTCCCTCTGACAAGTTATCTCCATTAATTTAACGAGGATCAAATCGTTTTACATGGTCTGTTTTAAAACGCTTAAAAATCATGAAAAGTTAATAATTGTCTGCTCCTGGTGGGATTGAAATGAATGTCAAATTGCGAAATTTACAAACATATGCATTTTATTTGCATCGTTCGTGCATCTTCTGACGCCCAGCACACGACCGGCGTGGTACCGATGACAGATTATAG
>JAAXNX010001647.1:0-16833 GCA_036491905.1 Folsomia manolachei | reverse complement strand
GTTGTGTAGCAAAAATGCAATATTGTCCAAACAAATTGGTACGTTCGCTGTCAACACTGATAATACAATGGTCAAATAAATCAATTCCTCACCCCAACTACTAGACAAAGGATGCATTCAGAAATTATTTCAGACGAATATTATTTCAAATTTTTTACTGCTAGTCGATTTGCTGCTTGCCTTATTTCTTCTGCTTTATTATATGCTGGGACGACTGCGGTTTATAAGTGTTGGGATGAGGAATTGATTTATTTGACCATTGTATTATCAGTGTTGACAGCGAACGTACCAATTTGTTTGGACAATATTGCATTTTTGCTACACAACCATATTCGTCCTCCTTCAAACGACGACTTGAGTCTTAGTCTTGAAGATTTTGAAGAAAAATTAAGACATTTGACGAAACGTACAAAATTGGTTGGAAATGAGGAGATCCAATTTACTTTTCGCCATAAAAACACTCTGACACGTACAATCTATAAAAATAGTGAAATATTTACTGCGTCCAAACGGGAATGAATAACCAAAAACTCGAACCTGAAGGTAAATAGTTTTATTATTATTATAAAACTTAGTAAATTATGTAATTTGGTTTTCTTTTGAACTAGGAGGTGTACATAGTAGCAGTAGTGGAGGAATAAAACTAATTTTAAAGATGGGTGGATCATCTACTCCGGAACAAAGTCCTTCGAATCCACAACTCGTCGAGGATTCTCAACAGCTATTTGTACAACATTTCAAAAAGATGAAAAAGAAGGACAAAAAGAAGAAAAAGGACCATAAAAAACACAAGCATCATCATAAGGTTGGATTTATTTTGATTCTCTGTTTTGTTTTCTTCTAATAATTGGATTGTTCATTCAATTTCAGGACAAGAAACGTGGTAAAGATCTAAAAGAGGCAGATACTGGTGGGCAGGGTGATGTGTCAATGGATATGGTATCTAGTGACAACATCAAGTCTGAATTAGACGAGGGTCAAGGTCGAAGTAGGTCCAGTACTGCAATGGATTGCTCCGAGTATTCATCAACTATTCAAAGTCCCCCTGAGCATAGTAGCAGGACTGATAAGCAGCCGGCCATTTCTAAACGATCAAAGTTCATTGACAAGCAGCCATTTCAAAAGTTATTGGATTACTTATTAAAGGTATACAAAATTCGAATAGACAGTATGTTCATTTCAGTTAATTAGCCGGTAAACTATAAAGCACAAAATTTTGTTGTAGACACTGGAAAAGAAGGACCCGCAGCAATTTTTTGCGTGGCCAGTAACTGACAAAATAGCACCAGGATATTCTTCAATAATAAAGGTGCCGATGGATTTTTGCACAATGAAATCTAAGATTGAAAATGAAACCTATAATTCCTTGTCGGAGCTGACGGTTAGTTTATTATTAAATCATGTAAATCATGATGGGATTTTTTTATCCAACGGTGACGTGAATTTGTATACCGTTGCAGGAGGATTTTAAATTAATGTGTAACAATGCAATGGCATATAACCAACCAGATACAGTGTATTACAAGGTATTATTGCGAAATCGACATTTATGCTTAGACTTTATTTATATCATTTGATTAAACCTTGTCCATAATTCTAGGCAGCGAAAAAGCTACTTCAAGGAGGATTGAAAACTTTAGCTCCCGAGAAAATGAAGTCTTTACTACCTCTTATTCCTTCTATAAGATTACTAACAGAGGAACACCTTGGTTCGCCTTTGTTTGAACCTGGTACGGCAGAATCTGGGGATTTAAGTTATTCAGAGGATGACACACTGGATCTTGTTTGTCTGGATCCAACACAAAGTCAATATTACGTTCCGCCTCATCCTAATGATCCACCGTAAGTACTTATACCGATGTTTTTTTAGTTAAATTATTACTATACTAAAAATTAAAATTATTCTTTCTTAGGGATGTGTGTGGAGCCTTTTGTGAAGATTTGACAACAGAAGAAGTTCTTCTTCAAGCCCGGCTAGCCGCCAGAGAGGCAGCCCATCGCTTGTCAACAAAGAAGCCCAATTCCAAGGTCAGCAATTGGCTTTCTTGACATTCGATATCTGCATGTCAGATATTTAACTTCCTCTGATTGTTTGAAATTTTTATGCAATCCTTAGATGGGATTCTGTCGACAAAAGCCGGACGGAAGCACATCTTTGGCCATTCTAACTCCCTCAAGTGGGGTTTTGCCCGGTACAAAAGAGTTACCGATAAGTTTGGGTGCTCTATCTGGAAAATTGAGTCATGGGACAACACAAGTACAATCTTTTAAGGAAGATAAACGGAGTCTACAACGTGCTCGTAAGTAAATTGGGTTATTATTAAATATTGAAATTGAAACTGACTATTAATATAAAATATAAACGATAAACCAAAATAAAATTGTGGGATTATTTTTAGCCAAACCCATTTCTTATGGATCGTTCAGCTCGTTTGCTCCGACTCATGACTCGACATTTGCAAATCTCAACGCTGACGAAACGCTGATGATTTCGAATACATACGGGGATGAGACCGCCGTTCAATATGCTGAAAGGTATGCCCTACTCATTAATCCATTATTATGTGGATTTTTAGAAGTGTCGGTAGTGTTTCGTATTTGTATACATTTAATGTGTTTTTTAATTGCAGCATGATAGAGTTTGCTAAAGGGTGCGATTACACCATGCACATGGTCGATGAAGTACTCGATACTATAACGAAAGGAGAGCATAGGAAGACGGTCAACCTAATCGAAGAACGGAAGCGGATTGAAGAAGAGGAATCTCGTTTGAAAGCACAACAGGAGGAGCTCACATCACAGTTGGAAACTGAATGGCAAGGGGTGACTGAAGCAGTGAATCTTGAACATTTGACTAGTCTTCAGGAAATTGGAATTGACACTCAATTTTTAGCGGATTTTCAACCGGACAATAGGTAAGATTAGTTTTATTCCAAAACTATATTTATTACCTTTGTAATTTACGTATGTATTGTTTTGTGATTTTTTCCAGTGCTGCAATGAAATTAGACGAAACTGCTGAATTGATTGGAAAGTTACAACAAGTGCAAAATGCCCGACTGAGCCAACTTCCAGTGCCATACCCACCTTATGCTCCTCAGCCATCAGAATCTGAAATGGGGTTGGCCACCCGAATTACTAATAACTTGACAGAAATGGCCATGAAGATGACTCCTGGCGAACTAATATCCCCAGAATCCATTCGACAAGTAATGGGAATCGATATCCGATCGGCAACTTACAATCCTCCGTCCACGTAATCGCGACATAGTTATTGGTTACTCTGTTTGAGTTTTGGATTTTATTAAGGTCTCATAATTTATTTAAGTTTTTGACAATAACGTATTTTGTAACAATTAGCACTAGATCTACATATTAGTATGTGGGGAGAGATTGATACGATTTTTACTTATTAACTTAAGAATTTTGCTGTTCAGAGCGAAAAAAGGAACTTTATAAGTAATTTAAGCACGTCAGTGGCGTTTAGGTAGCATACGAATAAATTAGAATTAGAGCAGGCATAATGTGAATTGTGTGAGTTAAAACAAGGAAGTTTATATTAATAGGTACCTGGTACAGACCGAAACTTCGAATTTGATAAAATGTTCAAGACAATTATTTTAGAACATTGCATTATTACTATTTACACGAACCTTGGTTGATTATAAAGTTTTGGGTTAGTTATTAGTTAATAAATTTTAATAATTTTGAGTTTCGGTGTTCAAAGGAATATTATTTCAAACGACAATTTACTTAAACTATTCCTAAGAAAACTAGAATGAAAATTGCATTTGGAGAAATGATTGAAGGTGGACAACCAGAGTAGATTTTAAAAAATTATAAGAGTTTTATAGAATAACAAAATTGCATTGTTCTTATTCTTCGTGAAGTCACAAGAAAAAGACGACAAAATCTAAAATTTGGTGAAGTATTAGTACAATATAAGCTACATCATAGTTAGTTTGGACATATTACCATTTAGAGTGGGGTTGTCGCTTGATTGCAATAAATAGGCAGCCTGCATTGTGTGTTGCTGGCTGGTTAGCTGAATATCAGAGCATAAGTGAAAGTAAATATGCAAGGAGACTACATGGATAGTCACTCTCCGCGTAATTGCGTGTATTTTACAGTTGAATTTAGAGAGTCTATGTTCTGGATGAGTTGTACATGTATTATTTCAAACGACAATGGGAAATATGATATCGGTCAATTAATAGATATTGTGCGGGTCACTTGGGAGCAGTATGGGGTCCATTTCCAGGAAACAATCTAATGAGAGAGCCAATGGTATTCCCATGCTACCACATTCATTAAAATAAAAGGATAGAGTTGTGTGGTACATATTTCTATTACATAGCTTCTATGGTGCATTACAGCTCATCAAATAATAATGACTGTTTTCAATCTGGACAACGGATTGTTATTTTGTATATGTGTTCTAAAATGGCACCTCCTACAGATTAAGATCTATATTAAGGATATCCTAATTTTGCGAGGGCAAAATATCTTTACTGAAGTAGCCTATTACTACCCGGAATCCTTTCACTGGAGCAAATTTTGTTTGTTAAGCGAATCATCCTACCTATACAAGCATAATTCGTAATTAGTAATAATACCAGTCCTGTGGTTTTGGTTAGACTGGCTTCCGAAACTGTGCCTAAACAAACTGAGAATAGAACCCGCATACACATTTTGGAATATTTGCTTTCCTCCTGACTTTCACTTTGATAATGAGAATGTTTTTTCTCAACTAAGTATTGATACGCTTCACGCGGATCCTAATTCCTTACGTTTTATTAAGCCTGAAAACTTGCACTGAGACACTATGCTAAACTTTTTAGAATTTAATACTTTACATCAATTTGCATGATTGGGATTTCAAAAATGTGGTATAAAAAGCTAAACATTTACCACTAAACTAAGTAAGAATGATTAGGGTATTATAGCTTTAGTTACATGAATTTACTGCCCATTATCTTTATTAGAGAGACTACGAATTTGATAATGGTCGCCAATTTATTACCCTGTAAATGGTTAGAAGCTGTTGGTTGGTTCGTTGATGGTCCATTTGACCAATTAAGGAGATGTATAGATATTGGTAGCAGGTGGTATTTATGGGTATATTTCTAATGTGAGGTTATGTAAACCTCTATTCTTAGTTGGCGAGTGAACTATACAGTAATTTAACCTCTTCAATCATCACTTGGTATTATATGGAATTTATAGGATACATGCATTGTAAATAGACCAAAACTATCGTATACATCAGGGACTCTGTTAATCTTGAATACTAATAATTAATTATCACAGGAGAGCTGCAAGGTTAAGGTTAGCGCAGGTTTATGTTGAGGCTTACGGTGAATAATGTATTAATTTTTTGGATATTCTGTTACAGAATAAATGTAGACTACATTTAAAATATAGATACGTCGTATTGCATAAGCTGGTTTGGGGACTCGATTTTCTGCAAGGATGGCGAGGGAATGGGTTCAAATCCTCAAAATCTCTTCCCTTGATTAGCATCATAGGTTATCAATCATGATATCAAAAAGTACCTGCTTTTACACACCGACATTTAATTACACATATGTGGAAGGCAGGGTCAAAGATTGATTACCGAATTTTATTTACCACATAGTTTACTCTGATCTAAATGCTCCCTTCAACTAGCTTTCTCTTCGTGATCAAGATCATTGTAATGAAACAACATACCCTCATTACTTGTTTTACTTTCTCCTCCGGTTTTCTCATGCGTTCGACTTCAAATACATGGAGCTACATTAATAACTCCTTTAAAATTAGTACCCAAGAAACGTGATAGAATCCCCGTAGTTCTGAATATTTCACAATTAACGATGCATTACATAAGAATACTGTGGAGTAGCTCACAACTCTAATGGTTTATGAATATATTATATATGTCTTTAACTTTGTTCGATAATATACTTTCGGTTCTCTATTCACGCATAGCTTGGTTTGGATAATGCAAGAATTTTGTTTGTCGTGGAATGATTGATTGTCTAGCACTCATGCATTTTTCTAGAAACATTGGAGACTAAATAAGCATGCATTCAATGTAGGAATGGGTTTGAGAGGATATGTTTTTTAGGTCGTACTGAATATTCAATGAGCCAGGGTTTTCAAAGAAATCATCTTTTTCCTGTCTTCGACTAGCGAGTCTACTTTAGCTTAGCTCATCTCATTTGATGTCATCATCTGCGTTATATAGGTGAAATTGTCAAAAATCTATTTTTAAGTAGAATCTGATGTTTGCATCTTTGGTTAAGTGAAGGTTAAGAAAATAATATATAGGCCGCGTGGATAAGTTTTTTGGGTGGATTGTTGACAGGCAGAGGCAAATATGAAGAGAAAGAGCGATGGGCGGGGAGAAAGCGGATAATAAAAATGGAAGATAATTTTTTGTTGAGAGTCGAATATAAGGTTTTCTAATGGTTTAAGCATATTCTGTTTCGGTTGATACGCTTCGATCCAGATAAGGGCCTGGGTGAGGATGTTCACCTTCATACGATTCCTCCGTCCCTTGACTACCCCGAGTATGATGAGCATAGGCCAAACTTTTTTGGTAGGAAAACAGTTGTCTCTCCAAACTATAATTTTCTGCTTGAAGTGCCGTGATCTCCTTTCTGCATGAGTAGGAAAAAACAATATTTATGAAACATACAGATGAAGATGTATATGAAAATCATGCACAAAATGTCTTTTAAATAGTCTGCCATGTTTTTAAATTTTATTGTATAAGTCCTTTTACCTCATTTGATAGTTGTGGACTCGAGTGACGTCGTCATATTTGTGGTAAGTTGATTGAAACAGTAGATAAGATGAAAGCCATTCTATTTGAACTCGAATTTGTTGTTTATCATTGAGATAAAAACTGGATGGATCCCGAATCTGAATAAAAGAAAAGCGAAAAAAGTGATTTCATTTTACGTAGCGTTTTCTAAAAATCATTTTCCACTATTATTGTTTCTGATTCCGTCATCAATAATAGATTACGGGCGACGAGGATAAAAATACTAAGTAAATATTAAAATATATTCAAACCCATGTTTATTTGGAAAGGGCGAGATACTCACTTTCCCTAAAGCTGAACTTGAACTACCTAAGTATGCAAATCTGGAAAGTACTTTGATATTTTACAATGATAGTTTGTACCGAATGGGAAAATGATTTTTAGTCAGAGCCCATTACTAATATCAGTAATATTGTTTGCTTGACTAAACCTTTTGTATCACCTAAATAATCAAATCAGTGGCATTATGCCACTGAGAATACTTTCTCCAATACTAATCCTCCTCGTGTTTCACAAGCCAAGAAATATGCAAAGGGAAAGCATAAAAAGTGACTCTTAAAATGCAGCATGATGATAACTGACAAGAACAGAATGAACTCCGAACTAAGACAGTTTTGTTAGTAGTTGTTGTAGGATTTCTGATCTCATTAAATCAAGAAGCATACCTCTTTCACACAAACATCCGTTTCCATCATTATTCCATCGTCCAATTCTTCTTGAGCGTAGTAATGACTGTATGGAGTATGGAGTAACTGTATCGGGTCCAAGAGTCCACTTTTATTGTTGTATCGAAGAAGCATGGCACTCCAAGAAACATATCGCAGATGATTCCGTGGAACATTATGGACATCCAGGTAAGTCTTTTTCCACCCAATTATTTTGATAATTAAAATAATGACAATAAATATATAATGAATAATTACTTACCATTCTCAATCGCAAAGTTTCAGAAACAGTATCCGCCTGCAATTGCAAATTAGTGGGAAATCATATCACGGCTTTTACTTGCCGAGACTTGCACAGCAATTACTGATAACATATCCATATGTGGGCCATTGTGTTTTGTAAACCAAGAGACGCAATACTTCTGTGAGATTATTCAGTTTGTACACATTGTGATTATCTTTGTGGCTACACGCTAGGAATGACTTATCTGTGCACACGTCATCTGAATTTTGGGTGATTCATGAAAAGACTTACGGAAATTTCCCAAGCGTCTCCATTTTTGTCAAAGCATTTGACAGCTAGATTTTCAACTACGGCAGCAGTCGAGGGCACAGCAGGAATCCCAACCAGTGCAACACCACCGTTGAGACTGGTAGGGGCCTGTGGGACTAAGGCGACTTCGCTAAAAATTAATAAGCACAATGTTAAGTAAGTTGCGGAGAAAACGCATTAATAAGTTAGGTTTACTAACCTGAGTGTGTTGGCAGTTAAAATTTCCAAATGAACGTGGATAATGCCCTGAAAATATAAGACACATTATATTCCGTTGAAGTACTTGTCATTTGATATTATTCTCTTTTCGACCATTATACAAAAAAATATTACACGCTGCACAACATCCGACAATCTAATTCTAGGACTCCAGCCATAACTTTTTCCATTTGCATCAGAAATATCATCCAGAAGTCCCGAGTTGATGATTCTATCTCCCTCGCCCAACGTGATAACGTATCGTACTCTACAATGATGATCAAAACCGGTGAGTCGATTCAGATAAACAAATAATCTGTCGTCGCTTGCATCCTTGCCAAACCTATAAAGAATGAGGTATTGAGTTAGCCTGTATTTGTACTTGTAAAATTAATCTGATCTCGGATTAATAATCTAGACTTATGCAATTACTGTTCCATAATGAGACAATTTTGTGGGTAATTATAGAAGGCTTACGGATATATAGCAACATTCCAATCAAACCCTCCAAAGCTGAAATAAGTCGACTCGGTTTTGACAGGATTACTTCCAATTCCCATTCTTGGGCTTGGACACTTGTGTGTGGTGGCGTGGGAGCTAATGAAAGCATTGGGCGTCCTCAGATCAGTTTCAAATACCTGTAAACATACAAAAAATAAAGTACTTTTTTAATCAGTTACCGAGAACATTTCTCATTCAGAAATGTACGATGATTCTACTTACGGTACGGATTGTACTCATTTGAAGTTCTAGTTGAAATTCGCCATTCCTACAATAATAAAAATTTGTAAGATACAATTGAAAATGTAATTCAATAGGGTATGTCGTGCGGCATCATCACTGATGACTTTACCTATCAGCAAAATTCCTCGTGTACAAATCTTGTACGGCGATGTACCTTCGATTTCCCTGAAATTTCATTTGAGTTAAAAAAAATGGTGTAACCTAATCCAAATCTCAGTTCCGTCACTTACTTGAGCAGGACTGTCGTAAGAAAATTTGACATTCTTTCCACTGAAACTCTCGTTAGCTGAAAAATGGCCTGGACATAAATTATCATTAGGTGAAAACTTGCGCATTACAAACAAAATAAATGTAGTTATGTTTATAGACTAATGAGATGATATGGAGAAAGTGAAGTAGTTTATACCTGCGTTTAAAAGTGTGAAAGAGAAATCCACATAAACTTTCATTCCTTCCGATGGATTTCTCAAGACAAGATATACGCCCAGTACTTTCTCCGTTCTGAGGAATCAAATAATTTTGCATGTAGATTGCTTTCACGTTACGTATATAACTCAATAACCAGTTAGCTACCTGGAGAAAGTTATGGCCCATTTATGATAACCAAAGACAAATTCCTTAGACGTCACATCTCTGTACAAGTCCCTCGTCACGGATTTCGTAACGATGAATGTGAACAAGTGAGAGTTATGACGGTCTGGTAGTTTGGCAAATCGGTAAAGAAGCGACATCGCTGAGCATAATCTTCTCAAGCTGAAAAAAACAGCATTCATTTCAAAATTCCATTACGCCTCCAAACAATATAGACCATTACAGGCATTACTGAACTGATGAGATTTACGGTATGTTTTCTAACTTCCCTGAACTTTATTGAGAACGAAACCGAACGCATGCAATCTTTGATTAAAGTCCGATTATTATACCAACCAAGTTTGTGCACAACATAGAATTGATGAAACATGGTATATCGAGTTAGATACTTAAGTCATTAGGGGAGTGTGACACACCTAAAGCTGTAATTATCAGTCTACCCGCAATTCGACTCGCATGAAAAGCAATCATGGCTTAATTGTGAAGGGAAAGTAATAAAGGAGGGAAAGCGATTGTAGACCTAATAGAAAAATTAAGTGACGAGTTTTATGTGTTCACATCCACTGAGTCTCTTTCTATGGAACATTGATTAAAAGCTTTCCCAAAACGCTATAAAATACTCAAATAACGTCAGTCAACTGAATTGATTCGTAAGAGACGAGAGAAGAATTTTATTTTTTTTATCCTCTAACTTTAAATATTCTGTCAAATCGTATACTCCAAGAGCCGCGTGGGTGATGCCAGATCATCTCATCAAAGGATTATGGGATTAGGGAAAACGCCGCCTGCTCATTGCTATATTATACATAAATCGATACACATTTTGGCTGCTACCAAATATTATTCTTCATTTTATTCTGGTCGAGTGTTGTTAAATTCGATATGAATTCCATCAACATCAAGCCGTGCCTGCCAAGCATCTCTGATCATATGTTTAATGTGGTTACTTTTACTCTGGAGAAAGTTTTCTTGTGGAAAAACTGTGGGAGAGATGAAACCGGTGAGCTGTGATAAAAGTCGTTTCAACAAAATTGACATTCTTTTCTGCTTGACATCTGCTCATCCCAGTGTACCACATAATTCAAAACGTATCCCTTTAACTTTCTTTATATCACAGGAAAGTATGCTTTTTCCAAACAACAAGTTTGTGTCTATTTTTGTCAGATATATTCGTTGTCCAAGAATCCACCCACATATAAATGTTGACTTTTTTCTCTCAACCGACATAAAAATCGCACGCACACATCTTAGAACTTTCATTTCAATCATGTCGAATAACAACTTTTCTTGCTGTCCAAAGATGAAAGGTAAAAAAACTGGGAAAAGTTGTTTTCGCTGGAAGTCACGACACGATTTGTCATAAGTTCAACATATTTTTCAATGAGCATGTATTTCACTCAAAACGAGTAGAGAAATGTCAAACATAACATGTTGCCCTATTTTTTTGAATTCGCTACCAGTCCTAACATTTTATTTGATACCAAATAAATTCGAATTTAAATTAATATGACTTGAGTGGGACAACCGATGAAAAATTTCTGTAATCAAGGCGAGAACGAATTTAGATGGAAAGCAAGCGGTTAGGTGAGAAGTACAATTTCCTTAACGATGTCTTCCAATTACTACCAAGAAGGATTTATGGAATAAACTGAAGAACCTAAATTCTTGTCCACGTCTTTAGTCTACATCCATAGCGAACCGAGTTCTTGGATCTGGGGTAAACGTAAGGAATGCTTCAAGGTGGGTGGCTGTTGTCTTGATTGGATCCAAACGAGACTAAATTAATGGTAAATTGATTAATTCCTCTTTGCCCTCTTCTAGATTGGATTGTGTTATCCAGGCATGAGGTTGTCGGTCGATCATGATAATTTAAATTCCATCACGAAGACACAAACGCTTAAAATAGAGACTGTGGACAAATGAGATCAGGGAGAGAGAAAGACGGGAGGTGATCAATTTTCCTGACTAAGTAAAGCCCATGGAAAATGTTCTGTCACCAATGTTGCATCACATTGTTAATGAGGAAATGAAAACGACCGTGGTTTATTTAAATTTTGACTGGCTGAATGGGGGTGAAAGCAGAAGGGTCTCATATAGGGACAAAGTGAACCTTGAATTTTACACACTCTTTTCTAAATATTTATATATTGAATTACATACTAATCCCTTTACATTACGTGTAGTCGGATACAAATCTACAGCAATGTAATCATGAAATTTTATGTGTCAAAATAATCTTTCCACATACATTTCTAATCTTTTACGCTTCAACTCTTTTGATGACATTGTGGAAATGAAGAGACAAGCAGACCACAAAAAAACTTTGGCGACAAAACTTGGCTAGAAAAGTTATACCTCTTAATCGCATTTGCATACAAAACATTTTCGACTTCCTTTTTCAATAAATTAATATTCTTGAAGAGACTCATTTCCATTCTTTCATCATCTTTTTTTTTACGAGATTTACTCTTAAGAGGAAAGTTCCAGTCGGGTTTCTTCCCACAAAGTTCTTCATTTATTGATTGGTTTTTTTCATCCCATAATACAGCACAAAAACCTTTGTCAAGTAAAAGTCTTCATCTAATCTTATCTCGAGCCAGGATCGTATCCTCAAATAATTGAGTTTATTTTACTTTTTAACTGACAACCCAAAAGCACTTTAAACCACTCCGCGAAGCCACCTCCAGTATTTTTTTCACGACAAAGAAAAGAGGACAACGACAAGGAAATATTGTTTAATATCGTCAGAAAATTCAGTTTTCCTTATTTTAATTTAGAATTAAAATAGAAATTGACTATAAAAAGCTGGTGAACATAGTCAACAATTCCCACACTAATAATGTTTAGAAGCTGAGGACTATAGTCACTCTAGACGATTCAGAATGTCATAAGATTAGCTCATAACCGACACATTACCACCGACCCGGGGTGATTGGGCCCTTGCCCTTGGCTCAGTTACTGATACAAGAGAGTGAAGCTTGAAAATTTCCACCGAGACCAAAATTTAATTAAGCCAAGAGTATTTTCCCATCTGCCTGTGCTTGTACAATTTTAACATTAGCAACTCATTCAGGAATGACTCTCATGCACGGTTGACACTCCTTCCTAGTTTATATTTGAAGGAATAGACTTATTTCTACTCGCTTGTGTTCGTATTCTCCAGTTTGTCACCAAACCTTTGACTGCAAATGAGATTGATGGTTTATAAGAACTCGTACTTATATACACAAGTTACACAGGATAAGACTGCTCTGTGCATCGACCCTGTTAGATCTCATCCAATGTAAAAGATTTTCCAATAATGGGAGAATGTCAATTAACGGATATCGATAGCAAGCATTTGGTTTCAAAGCGGATAAAAACTCACAACTTTTTCTGCTAGTAGCCAGTGAACAAGGTGTTCCTCAGAAATGAGTTTTCCCTGACAAGGTATTTACGAAATGCTCCAACTTCTCCTAACTTAAAATAAAAAATAATAATTTCAAGTACCTACTGCAAATCATCTCAACCGAATGGCAAAGTAATCTTTGACTTTCCATCATTACTGGAAGACAACAATGTTTGTGTCGAGTTTTGTATCAAACAATTCAGTGACATGCAGACTTCATTACTTTGGACGGTTGAAGTGTCGTGCTGTTTGCACATTCACTTGGCAAATTTCGCCGTTTCACGATCTTTCTCAGGTACTTCTTTTTAGGAATTCAAAGAAACTTCGGCATATTGTCATCCAATGGAACTACAAACTGTCATTATAGAAGTAAGATAAACATTCAAAGTGATACTAAATTCTTAATATCCGTTCTTGTATCCTCCTTCCAATTTCCGATGTGCTATCTCCAGAAAACCACTACACCCACACCTTTTCCTTCTTTTTTTACTGCAATCAATACAGAAATCAAATTCAGGTACATTTCATTCCTTTGATAATGGTTGCCAGAGGCTAATACAAAATCATTATGTTCGGAGATAGTTATTTCTTCCTCATTACATTTTGGAAAAGTTTCAGTAAAACACTTATATGTACATTGATTTCACGCATCGACATTGTACATCGCAAACACTTTTGAGCTACATTTCAAATTATAAAATCTGGACCTGCATGAAAATGTTTATAAAGTTTGTGGTTTATGGCTAAAGATTTTCCTATCTGTGAGTATAATAACAACTTTCACTCTTTTCTGTTTTCTTGATGACTTCGTAAATGATGGACAAAGCCAACGATTTACAAGTTTGCCTTATGGTTGTGGCGATAGTAGAGTAACGATGGACGAAAATGAACAAAATTCAATTCAAATCAGAAATGACGAAGAAAGAAAAGATCTTTTAATATTACAGAATAGAATGTTTGCTCTTGATCTATGTACATTTCAGATCTCAGAGTCAAAGTTCGGCTTTTCTCTGTGTACACTGGGCCGACCGACTGGTTGCTGTTTAAAACCTGAAAAACACCGACACCAACACCATTGACACCGACACAATAAACACCGTGTTTTTCCCTCAAGTTTAAAAAACACATGTGTTTTGGGAACCCTGGTTGCTGTGCTATTCTATTCCAGCCAAGAGAAGGAAAACTTGTTTTTCTCAGAGTGAAATAGAAAAAAGCCTCATGCACAATGGGAGCCGGTGAGAGGAAACTTCAGCCTGAGACTGAGGGCAAGAAATATTCCAACTCACTTCTACCTCTCTGTTGTTAGTCCTTTGTTGGTTGAACTTCCTGGACCAGACTTACTTTCTTCAGAAATATCCCAAGGCGGTGAGAAGAAAGCTGGTTGTGTCAAAAGTAGAATACCGACAGACCCACCCATTCATTCAGGTACTAATATGTACTAATGTAGGTATACCAGAAAAAATGGAAGCAATCATAATGATGTGTACAAAACGCTTTTACCCTTGTGTTACGTAAAAAGTGCTCATTATTTCGTTTTGTTATAAACTTCTTGCCATTTATTGCAGTTCTTGTTAACTTCATTTTATTTTAATGAACCCGAAATAAACATACAGGGATGTCAGTTGGTTATTTAGTAGGATGTTGGGATGTTCCGTACTAAATCAATATTTTAAATTTCAAATCTATCAAATAATGGGATGAACTGCTAAACGTCGCCCAACAGATATGTACACATTCTGGAGTTACAGTAAACATAAAAGAGGTCGTATGTGACCTCTTGAGTGCCTTAAATTCTGGTAGGCTGAATTGAAAGCAAAAGAAAANATAAAAGAGGTCGTATGTGACCTCTTGAGTGCCTTAAATTCTGGTAGGCTGAATTGAAAGCAAAAGAAAAGTGCCAAGTGAGCAACAGATTATTCTCACAAAGCAAAAATAAGCCTTTCGTTTTTTTACCATTCCTAACCACGACCACTTTGTCCCATGTACGATGCAATTGTGCCATGTCATACAATGAGGATTCTTTACCCCCTGGAGCTAAGTACTCCATCCATATGCTTATGTATGTGAATTCCTTTATTCTTTTCTTTTCCGCCATCCCTTTACCATAGCTTTCACTCGATCACCTTGCTCAACGACATAGAGTCAGACCAAGACAACCTTAAATCAACAATCCCAGTCCAACACTGGCGTTAGGTGAGGGGAAAGTGACTAGACAATGATAAAAATATTTCACCCAAGAAAAAATAATACAGTAAAACTAACAAGGAAAATCATACAATGAGAATTCTTTACCCCCTGGAGCTAAGTACTCCATCCATATGCTTATGTATGTGAATTCCTTTATTCTTTTCTTTTCCGCCATCCCTTTACCATAGCTTTCACTCGATCACTTTGCTCATAACGACACAGAGTCAGACCAAGACAACCTTAAATCAACAATCCCAGTCCAACACTGGCGTCAAATTGGCATCAGGTGAGGGGAAAGTGACTAGACAAAGATAAAAATATTTCACCTAAGAAAAAATAATACAGTAAAACTAACAAGGAAAAAAATGGAATTTTAGCTTTCACGACTGAGTGAGACACTACGTATGAAAGGAGCCCTCAGGAATAATAAAGGGACATAAAAAATAAATATATGTCCCGGATACACCAAAGAGTCGTTCAGACTTCAAAATTCCCTTTGAAAACTTTGTCTTTACTTTCCTCCTTCTGCTCGTTAAAGGACATAAAAAATAAATATATGTCCCGGATACACCAAAGAGTCGTTCAGACTTCAAAATTCCCTTTGAAAACTTTGTCTTTACTTTCCTCCTTCTGCTCGTAGAGGTGGATGAATATCTTATGTAGATACGTAATGTGGAGTGGTGGAAGGGAACACCTAAGTGAAAGAAAGGTCACTGGAGAAATTTTCCACTTCATGCTAAACACATAGTTGTTTAGTTACTTTCCTAGTTACCTCCTTCTCCTGTTGCGGTCTAGAGGGAAAAAGAAGGAAAATCATTTCGCCAGGTCAGACCAGGATCCGAGACACTGGTAGAATGCGATAGATAGACCAATGCAGCAAGTATAGATAAGTTTCAACTAGCTACAACACTGTAACACTTGTAGAATATAAAGGACCACCAGGTAGGTTGGGAACGAATATAAGAGGAGACAGGAGAGAGGTTGTGATGTAAAGGTAAAGGAATACACGTATTCAATGAAAAGTCTTTCATTTATTTATCCACCCAGACAGACAAGGACTGGGCTCAAGAAAGAAAGAACCAACTCAACCACCTTTCTCCATCAACTCAATTCCCACGTTGAAGTAAGTCGAGGGTTCCTTGGTGTGGTTGGTGGATGTATTAGCAAGGAATAGAGATCTACTGTACTACATCCAAGTTCAGTGAAAAGAGAGAAAATCTCAATCTCTTTGGGTGAGGAAAATGTATGCAAAAGTTACCTGAGCTGGGTTGAATTGAACCAAGTTTACTTTTTGGCCAAGTTTCTTTTCTGTGTTTGTCTTGGCCCTTTTACACGCTTTTGTGAAAATAGAGAAATTTGAATGCATGTCCAAAACGAAATGATGTCAGACGAAGATGAGTAAGAATAAGGTCGGCTGAATGGAGTAAAAAAAACAGGATTTCAAAGAGAACAAGAGCTACAGCAAATAATATATGAAATGTTCCACGTCCAGTGCTCATGTATCCGTCTAATTTTTTGAAACAAACATCCATGAATTCAATTCATTTGGCTAAACCCTTGATTCCTTTAACAGATCCGATTAAGGAAAGATCGAATGACTACAACTACTATTAATGAGTATTACTTACCCCTTAAGTAGTTAAATCAAAATTACCAATGACACCTACGCCTATTTTTTACTATTATTATATTACTA
>JAAXNX010001646.1:0-16839 GCA_036491905.1 Folsomia manolachei | reverse complement strand
ATTTAGTTCTAATTTGACCTTAAATGATTAAAAAAATGTTCGCAAAAACCTTACCCATTAGTAAATAATCATAACCACCTTGAATAATAACATAAAAATTATTCGTACAAGAATAAGAGTTTTCAATAATTTCTTTTCATGTTCCAACCTTGGAGAGGATGATTTGTGACTTGTAGTCGAAGGTTGGCCTGAACGGGGCCCAACCATCGTAATAAAGTGTTAGAGGCTAAGTTTAAAGCCAAGGGTGACGCATGATTGGGAATGGTGGAGTACATGGCTTTAATATGAGACGGAGAAAGTTCAGCAGAAACAATGTGTCTCTCTCGAAAAATTGCGAGATCTTCCACTCCTGCAATATGCAAAATATTACTTCAAATGTTGTAAGATAATTCATTTCGTACTTACCAATGCGGATTAGTTCTTGTGTCAAGCCAAACGTTTCGTTTCCTACAAATTGCTTTGCTGATGGGCCAACTAATGACTTAAAATTTGTTCCCATATTCTATGATTTAAAAAAATGAATAAGTTTGTGTGCCGATTTGATGCATTGTTTGTGTTATGTTGCAAGTCGTACCTCATCGGTGTTTGAAAATAACGTTATTGCTTTCCGGTACGGATCCAGTTCCATTTTTAAAGCTGAAGGGGAAGAAGGTGGTGAAAGTGCTGTATTACCAGCCAGGATAGCAATGATGAGTATAAAAACAGGAATTGTGACCTAAATTATAACATTGTTCTGTTAGTACTTATTGCAAAAACTGGGGTGATTGAAAAATATCAATACCACATAATAGTTACCTGTGTTAAGACTAACATCCATTTTCTAGATGTATATTTAAGTCGCTTAATGAAAAAACCTTCAAATTGATGCCGGATCAATCTTAACCCGAAATACTTTCGGGGTTTTACAACATCTACAAGGACCAACAAGAACAATGTGAATAAAAAATAACCACTTTCCTAAACTACATTTAGTTTGCTCTAACCTCTTCCTTCAGGATCCACAAATTTAGACAGAGTCTCTCCATTCCGATGTCCCCTATGATTCAAGGATGTATTTTCCGAGACTGATGGCGAACTTGGGATAACACGATGACCGGTAGATAACGGATCTTCAATATTTCTTATTTCAGTTGCGCCTTCATCCGCCCTGCGAAATAAGTTTCCCATTTAATTTAATCTTCTCTCCTTGCATTGACATAATAATAGTTTAGCATTACTTGATAAAGACTTCCTCCATAGTGGTCAAGGACATCCCAATTGTTCTTATTCCAAGGGATTGCTTGTTACTCTGCAACTCTTGGAACATTGATGGAAATACGGAGGTAGAACAAGACTCCGTTGGAATAACGATGGAAAGCTCAGTTGGGTTCCGTGCTTGAGACGGATCTTTAAATACAGCATTTCGAACATGATTTTGTACAATGGACAAAACCCCATTCCTGTGGTTAATTCCTGCATCAGACATGGTCATTGAGAGCGTGTATCCGGCACCTGAAATTAGGATTAGGATTATGGTGAAAGTTGTCTCATTTCTAAGTTAAAAATAATGGGAAAAGCGATAATTTACCGTAAAACTTTTTCAGAAACATAGAACTTCCGCAACATTGTAGTTCACCATGTGCCATTATGCCAATTCTGTCCCCGAGAACATCCGCTTCTTCCATAAAATGGGTGGTCAAAATTATGGTTCGTTGACCGCGTTCACCCTAGTCATGATAATAAGTAGATATGCACATTTGAAATAAAATCGTAGTTTTATTATTGACGATCAAAATTTTTACCAATAGTAAGTCCCAAATAGCACGTCGAGCTTCAACGTCCATTCCACTACGATAGTAAAAGAACGTCAAATGATGATTTCCTTCACCGTTGATTTCAGTTAGCACTTTCACCCAATTTATTTTCCCTTACCTTGTCGGCTCATCCAAAAATACGACCTAAGTAAATATTATTAAATTTAAAAATCAAAAGATGTGAATAATACAAATAATATTCTGAATAAAACCGACTAACTTTTGCTTTTCCAATCAAAGAGATTCCAAGACAGAGTTTGCGTTTTTGTCCTCCAGACAAAGCCATCGCCAAAGTATTAGTTTTTTCCGTCAATTGTAATTTCTTCAGCATTTCAACCCTTTCCTGCTTGGCTTCTTCAGAGCTCAATCCTTTTAACTACAATAGATAAATGAGATGTGTAGTGTAACTAGTGTATATAATCGTATCATCTTTTGGTAGAGATTAATACGTGACCTACTCTGCCAAAGAAAGTCAGATGCTCATCCACGGTCAGTTCATCAAAAAGAAGATTGTGCTGTTATAAAATCATGAATAGTTTCAGATTAACAATTCTTTACTAATGATTTATAAAATCATTCACGAAACCTGAGGACAGAGACCAAGCTGCTCTCGAACCAGATCCATGTCTCTTCGAATATCGTAATTATTAATCACCGCTGTCCCACTAGTAGGGGCCATCATTCCAATACAGCAAGAAATTGTAGTCGTTTTACCAGCCCCATTGTGACCTTTGATAATGCAAATAAAGTTGTACTAGCCGAATAATAAGCCACTCTTTAGCCAGTGCAAAATTAAATAGTGAGGCTCTTAAATCTGTGTACCCCACAGCCAACTTACCAAGTAATGCAAATATTTCTCCATCATACATCTTCATTGATACTCCACCAACAGCGACATTGTTTCGACCGAACCGTTTACGCAAATTTTTTATGACAACGCCTGCATGACGGCCTTCGGGTTCATGCTCAAATCCCGGCTTATCGGCGGATTCTTCTTCTTCATCCTCATCAGAGTGAAAGTTTCCCTTCTCCGATTTTGAAAATCCCCAAAAGAACGGCTGTGAAATACATCAGGGTCAGTCAGCAAAAAAGCTTATTAATCAGCATGACATTTGCTAAATTGCTAAACATTCCGCTCGTTATGTTCATGTACCTTGAAAATAAAGTGCCAAGGCTTTCGGGTGCCATATTGCGCTGGAAGGATAGCTTCGACGTAAAGGGTTAGAAGAAAGTAAAGAATCGTGTCCACAACGAACATAAAAACAATATGACCCAATGTCAAGGAATCAGTGCTGCTCAAAGGCTCCATGAAATTGTTCCATTGCGTTCCAGTAGCTGAAAATGCAAAATTGTAATATGCGGGATGACACACTAAAAATAGCTATTTTAAACTAACCTCGTCCTTCAAATCCGCACATGACTTTTAACGCCTATGTAAACGAACAAAATTAATGTTTTCCAATTCGTAGCTTGTTGGTGACAATTTATCGGATAAGATGAAAATAAGTCTTACCCAATACAATGCCATGTTTGGAAGCAACGCGACAAACATTTTGTCAAAAAGAGAAAGGCTCAAATATCTATTAGTGTCCCCCAGTGGGACGGATGGTGCGTAATACGTTGTCAACCATAAGATAATCCCGACCGTGATTGCAATTGTGGCTATGAATAAAACAATGCGTCATTATTCGGACGAATCAAAACTTGGCGAGGTCAATAAAAAAATTACGTTTATGGAAGAATGACGAGATAAAGAAGCAAAATGCCGTGGAGGACAGGACATACAAAAATAGCACAATCCACCAAATAATTGGATCACTCTTTGTCAAAATGGCTCCAGCCTCTTTGTTTAAGTAGTCAGTGAAAAATAGTAAGATCACAATTGTCACACTTAAAGACAAGAATAGCATTGAGTTAATTGTCCATGCTAGCCAGTGCATTTGGTTTGGAATTCCACTTAGTTTCATGAGTTCCTAAAAAATGTAAATCCTCTGATTTAAGAAATGTTTCGCAATAGTTTTAGAAAATAGGACGTAGTACCTTGATCCCAGTTTCACGCTCATTAACGACTCCTCTAATGATTGAAGGCACAATAAAAATGAATCCGAGTATTATAACGTTTGGCAAGATGATAAAATAAAACTCGCTGAAATTGATGGTTCTATCATGCGGTGTGGTAAGGGAAGGGTTGCATTCCAATCTAATAAATCCATTAAAATTTACGACCAGTAAAAAAAATGCTAAAGTCATTAAAGCCTTTAAAGTCAAGGCAAAATTTACCGTGACATTGGAGTCTTTCTGAGTAAACTTCTTTATCAAAATTTTATCAAGGTGGATTTGAAAGTCGGTAAATCCGGATTCCTTGTATCGAACGCGATTCTCTGTTAAATTAATTAATCCCTTTGAATTTTTTAGTGGCATGAAAAATAATTGAATTCCGACAGTGAATAGTCCTACCCTGATTAGGGCCGGGAAGTTGGAGGGATGGATAAAGGGCCATTGCTTCAGCCGGAAACGCCAATGAATTATCCATCATTCTAATTTTGTACCGAAAAACATCTCCTTCTGGTCTAAATCCAGATTGAAACACAATCGCAGCCCGTATTGACTCATCTCCTCCAGTTATCTCGTTCAAACTCAGACTTGCGACAAATTGTTCAATGTCTCCTTCGGATAAGAAACCTCTCCAATCTGCAAACCAATGAAATTCATACCAGCCATTAGACGGAAGACGTTTATTGCATTTTACCAATTTTATCTCTTGTCCGAGAATCTAAAGTCTCCACTAGTTGGTTAATCACATCAGTGGCATCACTAGAATTAGGAGCATATGCAACCAAGCAGCGTCCATTAGCACCGGAATTATGTCCACACAAAATTTGAAATTCCTATCAAACAAAGTTAGTTTCATAATTCAAACTTGACATTCAATTTCCCATATCTTTCATACATCTTCTCCAGCTTCCGGGAAAATATCTGGAATGCTATTAAATTTAGCGAGTAAGGATGAGACATTAGGATTTGACAAGACTCCACCAGACGCGTGATTAGCTTGAGATCTTCCGTACACCAAGACCAGAGAGAACAAGGTGGGCAACAATATTTCAAGAGCTGTCACAATGTAGTGGCGTTTCCGAAGGAGTAAATTTTTCCACACCAACAATCCCACTTTACGTCCAGCTCCCATTATATCACAATCAATTCCTGTCCCCTGTCCACTCCGGTAACTGACACTGACGCCGTCTAAGTCAACTTCTTCCCCTCCCTCAAATCCATTGTATCCACGTTTACGCCTTCCAAAACAAAACCAACGGCGACTAGAATTTGTTTTATTTCTTTCATTGTTATTTATTGTCCCATTGTTCTCTTCCGTCTGTGCTGAGGAACGTGTCAGAAGTGGGCGAAGAATGCTTGAATCATAACAACCCATTCACAAAACTTTATTAACCGAGAAGTACGGGTTGCACGTATAGTTGCAACTCGTACTCGGTTTATATGAGTTTTTCTTGGGAAACCGATACCCGGTTTGGTTTATAGTCCGAATTCCTCCGAAAAGTTATGAGTCAGAACTATATAGCACCATGTCTTCCATTGAATTTTAATGGATGACTTTTAATTGCTGGTTCAGGGTCGGATTGCATACATGAGTCACTAAATATTTCAACTAGAGTCTCTTGACAAGTATGAATTCTGGAGTGTGGTTACATGTAAAGGATTAAATGTGTAATAGCACCGCTTATGTAAATAATCTGTGTCTGATTGATTTGTTGCAGATTCAATAAAAATCAATGCAAAAATATTAAAGTAATGTAAAATATTTGAAATCCATGTTTTCTCTTTGAATCACACACAAACTCTCTGACGCATAGTTAAAAAGTTTGAACATTTGTTTTGTATATGGTGATAGTAATATGAAATGATGAGGGGTTAGTTATATATTGTTATACGTATATATGACTGACTCAACATCAACCACCATCAGTTTAGTTGAATGTGTAACAAGAAAGAATGAAAGGATGCAGATTTCACATTTCTCATAAAGCCAACAGTATTCTGTCTCTGTGTTAAAGGGTTAGACTTGCATGCACTCCAACATTATGCAACTCTCGTATAACAGCAAGTAGTGCTACATTTTCATGCTGATCTTGCTATAAACAAGATCACAACACAACAGCGAGTAATGTGCTTCTGCATAGTTGTATGAATTTTATGAAAATGCAATTACATTTAAGGGTCTGGGATAAGAAAAAAGTAAAACTACCGGATATACAAATTATGTACAACAGAAGGAGAAGTGTGTTCCTTGTCATTAATTTAACCATTTTCCTTCTTCGAGTGTGTTACTATTCGATTTTCGTAGGCGGCCCTAACTCTAGCACAATACCGCAACTAAAACGCGAAGAGAAATTAAAGGTAATATATTTTTCAGATGGGTGGGAATGTGAGATATTGTTAATGAACTCAAGAAAATCAATTCGTGAAACGATGATGTATGTCGAGTATTCAATCAACGGTATTTATAAAATAAAAATTGTCATTTATTTATATTTATGCATAATTTACATGTCAAAACTTAAAACATTATTTGTACAAATATCTAAGGTCTGGTCAGTCTTTACAGTAAAATTTGACGCGTCATGAGTGCATCGCTGCATTTCGTAATTTAACTGAATTTGCCGTCATCATCCCATAACACGGAATCTCAATCCATCGCCGCAATATCCAAAGTTCTCCTTAGTATCCGCCAAATCTAGGAATGATGGCTTGAGTTTCCATGATTGTGATGAGTCTCAGGTCCAGATAGGGGCATTTGAATAGGAACGGCAATCGTAGACTCACCCACCCTCTCCAAACTGTTAGTAATGAGATTCCATATCATGATTGAAAGATTCCAGCCCCGCACTAATCCCGACATCCATATCACCAACAGCTTGGTCATCTTCGACTGGAACCTTTAAATCAAGGTGGTATTAGAAATATTTGATGGATGCAGTAATTAAAAATGTATTCAAATTACCTCATGCGATTCTGATTGTGTGTTAGTATTAGACATCGCGAAAGTGAACACGGATCCCTCTCCAGAATATACATAAATTACTTGTTCAACAGGTTCAACTTCAACTTCATCATCATCATGGGTAATTGTTCGATATGTCAAATTTATCCGAGTTCAAAATCTGTACAATAGAAGACGTAGTCCCATCTGCAGTAATATAACTCCCAGATTCATCCACACCCTCTCCACCAAGGGCCGCACTACCGATAGTGGTGGAAATCGTAGTACCAATAAGTTCTTCTTTTACAGTGTCGGATAGTAAATACTCTTCCATTGACTGCTCCGTTTCAGCAAATGTAGTTTCAACTTTCTGGGCACCGGAATGCGTCCGTTTATGTTTTTTAAAATTCGAAGGATCCGAAAATTGCTTCCCACAACTTTGACATTGATATGGCTGAAGAAAAAGTAATTAGTATTATGATTATGTTAATTTTTTATAATTTAACAAATTAATTTTACAAATTTACCTTCTCATTGGTGTGCAGACGCATATGCTTCTTAAATGTCCATGTTTCTGCAAAGCACTTTTTGCAAACTGGACATTGTACAGGCTGGAGAGTATTTCCAAATATTTAATTTTCAAAATTATTTATGACAATTTGTTTATTTTTTTACTTTATTTATTAGACTTGCCTTCTCACCGTCGTGACGCCGCATGTGATACTTAAAGTTTTCCACATGACTAAACCCTTTTCCGCATATTTGACAAAGCAAACCTTTATCATTTGAATGGCAAAATTTGTGACTTCGTAATTGAGAGAAAGTTGTAAAGGACTTCGGACAGTCTTCGCACTGATACGGCTTTTCTCCAGTATGGGTTCTTCTGCAAAATCAACCACCAGATATAGGTTACTAATCACCAGCTGTGTCAGAAAAATACATTACCTATGCTCTCGAAAACTACTGCGCTGAGCAAAAGTCTTTTCACATAAATCACCTAAAACGAGATTTTAACCCCATATGGAATGAGATTCTCAATGGCCTGATAGGCAATTAAAAATCATAATTTTATAACTTACAATGAAACGGTCTCTCCCCAGTGTGCAACCTCATATGACTCACTAGGGATGATTTTAAACCAAATTGAGTTCCACAAACATCACAAGTATGTTCCTTGACGGCAGAATGCTTTGACTTTTTATGAGTGTACAAACTCGCTCTGAAAACGAATAGGACAAAATCAATCAATGTCATCTCACTCAATTATCCCAATATATAGCTCACCTGCTTTTAAACTTTGCTGGACACGCCTCACAGATGAAGTATTCATCATTGTGAACATATTTGTGACTATTAAGAAGCTGTTTGTGCGAAAAACATTTCCCACAAGTATTGCACACAAAATCCTTAGTCTTATTGTGGACAGACAACCGATGATAAGCTAGGGATGAATTGTGATTAAATGTCTTTGGACATTCTTCGCACTGGATTTTCAAATTTATGTTTGCACGCTTCTTTTTTCTATTACTGCGGTACAGATTATGTAGCTTCACTGTTTTATCCTGAGCATCATCTTTGTTTGCTTGTTTTTTCAATTTCTCGTTGTATTTGTCATCCTCAGAGTTGTCGTCTTCTTGCAGAAAAAGTCCAACAGGATCGGTATTTGTCAAATCCATCACTTCCTGTTGAACCACCGGATGAACGGAATAATTGATGTAGGCTGCTCCAGTTTCCTTAAATTCATGAAATTATTACATTATTTTGTTCATGTGGAAGCATCCAAAAACTAAATATTCTTAATAGAAAGCATACATTATTGGAAAGTACGAAAGATGTACCACGCTGTGACCCTTGCCCTTGAATCTGTTCGGCTATCACATAATTCCTGAACGTGTTAGGTAACACTTCATCAACATATCTCACGGGTGGCCGTACTTTGTCTTTTTGTTCGTCTTTCAATTATCTCTGGTGGTTGGGCCTCGGCTGGAATTTTCTCGGTACATTCACGTTCATCATTCTGCATCTTGGTCGTAGATGAAGTTGAAACGACCGACATTTCAGCAGATGCTTCTTCTGGTTTCCTCGGCCTTCCACGACGTTTGGATTTTTTGCGGAGAGGATTCTCCCGAGAAATTGTGGACCCTTCATTCTTAGCTGCTTTCTCCATTTTTAAACAATTTAAAATACTTGCGAGAAGTCGTTGTCCTTCAACAATCTTCTCAAAAAATTCAATAGTTTTCTCAATGCAATTGAAACATCCTTTGCAAATCACTTTGGGATAAAATGCATCAGACTCCAAGACCTGTGAATTATTGGATATTAAAAATAAAGAACACAATTAGATTATAGTTTGGAGTACAAGTATAAATAATAAATTATTATTGCTATACCTTAATTGGTAGATATTTATTAATGAATTGATGAATAGTATTGTCCTTATTAAAAAGTGGTAAGAAGAAGTTAGCATTCTCCTGGCCGTCAACTTCAGACCCGGTAGCACACAACCTGCAGCAGTTTGCCGTGGCCAATTGTTCCTTGGTTAATATTTTGTTCGATGTCGTTTCAATTTCATTGAGCGAATTGAGCCCTCTTTCCTGACAAGATGAAGGCGACAATGTTATGCTATCCTCCATGGCGTCGGTCTCTTTCAAATTAACAAGCGTGGCGTTGGTAGTGGTCTCCATCATTTGTCAATTTCTCCACCAAACTTCCTGATGGAGGTTCAAAAAATAAAATAAAATAACTAAGTAAATATTATCATTTAGTTTGAAAGGAATTAAAGTATTTGCAATGTATAGATTGTGCGTAAGTGTGTAAAAATGAAAGTAAGTGACAATAAGATTTTACCGAGGTGAAATATCCAATACAAATTATTAGGTTATTAGGAGAACAAATTTAGAACAATTACGAGTTTTGAATTAAAATTGCACTCAAGAATTTTGATGGCGAAACAATAACAAAATGTGGTTACCGCTGTGGGTTGGGGCATATGGCAGAGATTTTTTTGCATAACAAAACAAAGGAGTTCAGCTCAAGCGTTCTGAAACTTGCAAACTTATAGAGTTTTATTTTAAACAATTTAATAAATGTCGAATAATAATTACACGTAAGGCAGCGTTACAGCTAATTTATTGTCTTGGGTGAAATTCATATACAAATGTACCACCTCGCTCTGGCGAATGCAGTTCAATTCATACATTTAATCTACTTTGGTTCAACTACTATTTAATCACAATTAAGTCATGACTATATATGGCAAATCAATCAACTTTACGCTGATTGTACAATTACAGTCGAAAGGATTTAAAAATATGAGATATTTCTTCGTATAGTGCAAATATAAGTCCACTTGTGGCCATTGCTTTAATACAGCTAGGAACAAGACCTTTGTAGAGCCCTGCAATCCCTTCTTCGGTCAAAGTACTACGAACACAGTCTAGCATTCTACTGTAAATACGGATCTGTAAAAAAATAATGCATGAGTGAGTAAGGTAATAAAATAAGGCGGTGTGTAGTATGATTGTATAAAGAAAATATTAACTTACCCTGCCAAATTTCTTGCGAGCTACTTCAAATCCTTGAATTTGAAGCCTTTTCTTGGTGAGATCCAAAGGATATACGACAGATTTAGCACCAAGTCCTGCCAATGATCCGCAAATAAGATTGGCCATCATTGGTAATTTCCCCTCTGCAATACATGATACGTTTAAACATAAGTCTTTATACAATGCAATTATTCTTTGTTTACATACCAGTCTTAATTATACTGCCGTAAACGTCAGTGAATAAGTTGAAGAATGCAAATTGCATTCCAGTTTGAGGTANCCGTAAACGTCAGTGAATAAGTTGAAGAATGCAAATTGCATTCCAGTTTGAGGTACGATTTGCAAAAGATTCGGAGTGAGTCCTTTGTACAGTGAGAGGGCACCTTCGGTCTGAATCATACTTCGAAACGCATGAATGACGCCTTTGTAAATCTAAGCAAAACATAAACCAAGTTCAATCTCAATTACTGCAGTTTTAGAAAAATAAATGTTTCAAAATATAGATTCCGAAATTAAGACAATGCAAAAATTAAGTGTTAAGCCCACCTTTGGTTCTCCTTGTCCCACCAATCGAGTTCTGACAGTGTCAAACGGCTAAATAATTACAAGGAGGACATATATGTTAATTGGTGCATAATCACATTAACCGAGCTAACCTTACCATTGTGAGAGTTGTCGCAACTGCCGCACTCATACATCCACAAGCGAAATGAATCCCCGTCTTATCCAGCCTTGTATGACTAGTTGTTGAGACCAACTTGGTTAATATTTCGAACGAGATAAACTGTGGAAGAAGAAAGACGCAAAAATTATAAGCCTGACTAATATTGCGACTTCAGCAGGCACGTCAATGCTTCCTGCAGTATGCATAAGATTGTGCAAAATTTGACAAGACATGAAAAAAGGATGATTAAATATCAGTACCAAAACCAACAAGTAATGGGCGGTGCAGAATATTAAATCAGACAGTAAATTATGCGCGTGATCGTTGAATTTTTTCTTTTTCTTTCCTCAAGCGCTTAAAATTGCATAAAATACCCGAAAAAAATAAAAAGCAGTCGATCGCAAATTAGATGTACCTGGGAAAACCCGTAAACCGCGGACAGGACTTGGGCAGGGACATGACCTTTCCATAAAGCACGAATCGACTCTTCCTTCACAATTCGAGAAGTCGCCTGACTCATTCCCCAATAATAATTTTCCAAGCTTCTCTGCAAAGGTTCATGTTGGAGCTAAAAAAAGCAAAGCCAATGAGTCTTGTCTCATATTTCTCAATTTTCGAAATAGATTTACTTGAAACCGAATTTTTAAAACATCCAAAGGTTGTAGCAAAGCCCGTGTGACTACTCCACTTGACATTCCGGCAATCCCTTGCCAAAATTTGGATAACTGATGACTTTCGGATTCATTATACCCCACCATTCCTTAGAATCTCGGATATGGTCAAATAGACAATCGAGAATGTCAATTGTGACAAGATGAAAGATAAATCATCAGTATTCCGCATTGTGTAATTCCATCTCTGATTCCGTCGTCGGTTTATCACGGTCCATGGCAAACAAAGGTTTTGATGAAAGCTCGTACCAGAAAGTGTAGAAATCACTTGGTTGTTAGTGGTGTAAATCAGACTCTGTAAAAAATAATTGAATACTTTCCTGAAATGTAATACTATGAAAAACTTATTGAATGATAATGTAAGATGCATTACAGATTTACGTTCTGTATGTGTATTATACACAATCATGGCATTAAAAGCAGAAGTGGAACTAGTGGAAGGTTTATCAGTCGAATCTTATCACGAGATCACTTAAACTATTATGTTTGCGAGACAGTCTCTCATGTATGGGGCAAATTGTCTCGGGCTCATCTTCAAACACATATACATGTATGTGGGAGTCAAGTCGTACTTATGGAATTATGGGTAATTTATGAAAATACATCTTATGGCATGTCACGTCTATCTAACAAAGAAAGCCGATAAATGCTCAGCAAACAAGACAAATTCCTCACCCAGTAAAGTATTGCCAGGAGGAAAAGATGAGATGCAAGTTATTATTGTGGGATGGTCAAGCGTACTTTGACCTCACTCATGCCATTCAGAATCCACAATCTTGTAACACCTCCACACGTGACAGGCATTATGCACAATTATGCACATCTTACAGTACAGGTGCACAAAATGTTTACAGATGCTATAGCAGGAGTTGACATCGCACATATTTTCATGAAATTTCCATTAAAGCAGTAACGGTTTGTATGCAACTCCGAACTTGTGGGGTTTCAATTGACTTCACAGTGATATTTAGAGCGATATAAAATAAAATCGGATAAATCCCCAAAACAAGTACGATTTGCCTTGTCTTGCAACTAATAAGTCTGAATGACGAAACTGACTCAATCAACAAAACATACTCGTGTTTATTGTTAAAGTCTAGAAAAACAACCAAGTTGACACCGAGTAAACTTGTCTCCCTGATTTCCTACTTAATTTAGCGCAGTGATTATACCGTTTATTTATATGCAAAATTGTGCATACCGCTCGCTGCAAACCTGCAGAGAAAGGAATACCCATTTTAGTTGAAATACGTATATTTGACACCAAGCTAAAGTGGTAGGATCAACAAGATTCAGTCGTGAAAAGCATTTTCAAAGGTGCAGGCAGGTAAATCTCCCATTTGTGTTGAACCGGTTCCATTCTATAATTTGCAATTTAATTTTGATAGTAAAGATTCCGCCCGGGTGATGGCTTTAATTTGTTTCGTGTTAGACCAACAGTGTAATTATGTTTTAACAAGAAATTTGCAACCAGTATTCCTCTTCTCCATATTTGAGCGTGTGTTTCATGTCGAGAAATCAATTTACTGATAGTGAATCAAGTCTCCATATATGTAGAGTCTAGAGTTATTTATTAGGAGGAAAAAATCAATCAAATGCTAATTTTGTTTGGGTGGATGCATATGAACAGTAAAATCAAAATCTCTTTGTCGGATTTTATTCTACTACGACTTCTCTTTGCCGTCAAACTAATCTGCAATCTGCGCTGTCTTATCTCAACCACTAAGCCACTAACGGAACGAGACTAAAAATTCGGTTTTATGTGAAGTGAAAGACTGGCAACAAGAGTAGTGAGAAAGACTTTCTCAAAAAGTGTGGAACCCTAAAATTCTAATTCGTTCCAAGGTAAGTCAAGTACATGAGAAAACTTCTGTCTGAAGTCTCGAAAATGAGAATTAGCGTAACTTTCACTTTCAAACAGTTTGCATGCAGTGAGTACACCTTATGGAGAAAGTTCATGTTTTGCAAAGAAAGCAAAGAATAAGAAACGATACTACACATAAGGAGGCCCGACTTATCGAGAAAAAAATGGGCCTTTCTTCACTTTCCTTTTGCACAAAAATGTGATATTGTTCTTGTACGACAAAATTTGACACCGTTCGAACTTTACATGTCTCCATAATGCAATCGTGGATGGACCTTAATATTCTAAATTCTTAATATTTCTAAATTATAAGTAATATTAGAATTAAATTAATATGAACTTTCAACTTTAATGTTCTCCGTTTACTTTGCGAAAGTTTGCACTTACCTCAGTGTATGCCTTGTCCGCAAAATCCAGTAGTACAATTCTGATGTCTAAACTAAATGTTAAAATTTTATTGAATTTGAAAACTCAACGAACACACTTTTGCCAATTTTAGTTCTGTTTTACTTTTATTACTTTCCGGTAAAAACCTTGTGCATGCAAAAGTAGTGGCTGCTTAATAAATGCGCCTTGATTGGGATGTGTGAGACGACTTTCACCACGATTTTTCATGGAATTTTCTTTCAACTTAACTTTCTCCGGATCCATTTTGATATATTTTAAATTATACTTTACATGATATGATTTGATTGACATTTTCAGCACAAAAATGGCGACGAGCACCTTCCTAATTGTGGTAATTCTCGTCATTATCCTGGGGTTGACAGGGTTCACTCAAAGTGGCGTCACCGTTCCACGAAATACCATTCATGATTTGATTCAGAAAGCTCGTAAGTTCCTATTGTTAAGCATTTATTAGATATGAATGTACAAATTAGTTCCTGGTTTTCCTGTCAGTGGTGGAGTCTATGGCTCAGAAACAAAGAGACTTGTCGGAAAAGGACAAGGAACTTATGGAACAGGATCCTGAAGTAATGCCAGGCTTCTATCAAGGAGATATGGCTGGAATGTATGACAATGATCAAGATGTAAGTGAGCTACAGAAACTATAGTCCAACATTATTTGACTAAATCTTATATTCTTGTAAATGTTAATTGAAGCTCGGAAGGGTGGGAATAAACTTTCGACAATTCCCTGCCAGAAAGTGGCAAAATAATACTGTACACTACATGATTAGTCAACTCTATGGTAAGCAGTACTTTATAAATGTATAGAAATGTGACATTTTTATGTCGAGAGTTATCTAAGTCAATTTATCTCATTACATTTTCAGTGCCTCAAGAATATCAAATCATAAAGACGGCCATTGACATGCTGGACTTTTTTACATGCATCAAATTTAAAGAATGGGATGGAGAACAACCAGATTACCTCATTATTTGGCCTGTGCAAAAACCTAATGGGTACTGCAAACTCATATCTTCAAGCGTTTTGATGGAAGGCTTAAATTTTAAATGCATTTATCTCTCACACAGATGCTGGTCATACGGTATGTTAAACGAGCAAATTAGGAAAGCCTTTCCCCTAACCAAATGATATCGCACCCTTTTCCCCATTTTTTTTTAATTTTCTGGTTTCCTGATGTGATTTGCAGTTGGGAGACTGGGTGGCCCTCAAATTGTGTCGTTACAAGCCCCAGATAAAAAATCTCCCCAATGTTTTGCCGGAATAGGTCGTCCGCTCCATGAGCTAATGCATTCTCTCGGTGTCTACCACGAACAATCCAGACCAGATCGAGACAATTTCATCTCTGTTACTAAAACTAATGTCCTCACAGGTGAGCTACATAATATGACGTTTTAGTTTGAAGATTTGCCCATACTCATTAAAATACTCAAATGTTTTGCATAGGATTTATCAACAATTTCGACAAGCTCGCTAAAACCAACGTCAGCCTTCCCTTTGACTACGACTACAACAGTATAATGCACTATGGCACAAATTTCTTTAGGTATGTATACTATACTAATTGAAATTGGCAATTATGCAAATCAAATCTCACCGAATTTGTTTCTTTTTTTGTATTTCCATATTCCACCAAATAAAGTAAAAACCGAAAAAATCCCACCCTAGTACCAAAAGACAAAAGAGCCAAGATCGGTCAACGGATAACCCTGTCTCAACTAGACTGCCTCAAGTTAAATTACATGTACGGATGTTTGGACTCCGATTTCGAAAAACGAAAGTATTATGCTATTTGTGACTTTTTGGGTCTGGAATCCACTGTTAAAGCTAGTAGAAAAATCAATCGCATAAATAAACCGAGTACTGGATAACCAAATGTTGTACAAGAACCTAAGACAAAATTGCATGAAGTCTTGCCAGAAAGCATTTAATTCTGTAGTTTTGCCAAATGCAGTGCATGGAAAGGGCAATTATCTCTCTCGCACTCATCCATGTATCCTCCATTCATCCAACCATTTCTACTTATTCCCATTGTTCTCCTGCTGAGGTGGTTAACAAAGGGTGTAAAGGAGTATAGTCTGCACGTCTCTAAAAAATCTCTTCCTTATAAAATCTCAGACTGCGACTGGGGTGAACTGACTGATTCCTCTATAACCAAGAACCAACCTGTTCATTGTTTCAAAATTTGGAAATGATAAGTTCACCTGATCTGGGTTATCAATTGGGTAACACTACAAGATAAGATAAGGTGTCCACGTTGACTTATCCAAGCATAACGTTGGCGTGATGTATGGAGGTTGTGAGTTGAGCAGGCAGACGGAGACAGTAGTGGAGGAAAGTGATTTCTCTGGACCATCCATAAATTTAGAATCACGACAAAAAAAATAAAAATATTTGATCTGTGCTCCACCCACCACCTCAGCAGGTTCAAGGGACACAAGTAAACAGATTTCAAGTCCTTTCCTCTGTTTACTACTATTCACTCACTCTAGTTCTAAGGGACCAGCAGGGTTCAACTCAGTTTGGGACTGGAATCACGTCGACCTCAGGGATAATTAAAAAAGAGTTCCCTAACCTTGGACTGGGAATTTAAAAGGCTGCAATAGGTAGGGAAAGGGGTTTGTTTTTGTTTTGATTACAAATTTGGGAAGGTTTTTTGATATTATGGAAGGAATTATTAATGACCATTTATTGACTATTCACACGTCACATATTTTTGAAATATATTTTTTTTATGTACAGATATAATTCCACTCCCCACCAGACTGGTGACCAGTTCCACGTCCTCAGGTCAAAATAGGAAATTTTCTGACCTAAAACGTTTCCAAATGTGATAAGTGGTGTTTACGATTAGCGACTTACTTGAACATAAGGAGATCAACATGCCGAGCTAGTAA
>JAAXNX010001645.1:0-16840 GCA_036491905.1 Folsomia manolachei | reverse complement strand
GATGCTTGCTGTCACTCGAGGCTTGAACCTTTCCAGATCCATCACAGGGAGTATGTTCTACCAAAATATATTTTGGATGGAGGTGAACAAATCCAGAACCTGATTGGAGTGACGCAGCACCGAGATCTTAAAAGTTTGTGAATACATTTAGCTCAGTTGGGTTCTATTTAGTAATTTCAATTTTTCTACTATTTTCCTAGATGAGCTGTACCTTGTGGATTTTTATGGTGCTGTGAATAATGAAGAAGAAGGCACTGCTTCTGCGAATCCGTTTTTGGGGCGGCACGAAGTCTCAAAATTTGACCTTTACCCTCATCATGAATTTGGAAAGTTGACACCTGGAGCTATTGTAACTTTACGGGGATGGGAACATGATATCGAACACAACATAGGAACAGTTTTACGGATAGGTCGCCTTGGTATGGTTGAAGTGCACTTTGGGATGTACGCCGACTCTGTCAGCAACCACCCCTTGGATGTCTCTCCTTTTGACTTGACTGTGATAAGTCTTCCAGAAGAGGACAACACAAATATCCACTCTTCTTTCGGAAAGTGCACCGGTCTCAGTTGTGAATTGGATGAAGAACGCGTTGATTTTGCTGAAAGTGTGGCGAATGATTTACGCGAGTTTCTGGATAATGAGGTTAATCCAAATGACATTCAGATTAAACAGAAATTGGCTGGAAACATTGTAAGAGCCCTTGCAAAAATAAGCATTAGGAATAATTCGCTTAATTTGATGTTTAAAATGATTTCTAAATTTGTATTTTCAGTCCTCATTCACCGTTCTGATGACGGGGCCAAGGCACACCCCCTACGAACATGGATTATTCGAGTTTGATCTCCAACTTCCTCCGACTTATCCAAATGTCCCTCCGTTGATTATGTTGAAAAGTTTACCTCCACGTGATGCATTTTTATCGTATCACTTTGCCAAGGACAGGACGGTACTTCATCCTCGATATAAAAACTGGAACCCAGAGGATTCCAAACGTCAACGGTGGGGATGGTCGAGGACGGTTAGCCTCCTTGACTTTTTAAGGGAAATTAGAGGTATCAAGACTCGGAATTTTACCTGTCTTTAAAAAGTTTGACCCATTTTGACCTCCTTTTCAATTCATATTTCAGAGGATGTCTTTGCAACCGAGCCAATTTTGGAGAGGGCCGGTCTCCGATTCAAAGACAAGAGCAAGATTTTCCGCCCTGCAACAAAATTGACAATGGAAGCGATCTCAAAAAACGCTGAACTCGTAATGACCACTGTGGAAATGCTGATCGACTTGAGAGACCAGTGCCGGAAAAATAAATTTTGGGCAGCGGAAATTGCAGAGCATTTTGGAATTGTTAAACCATTGTAAGATTTTACAAGAAATCTTTCATCTTGTTTTAAGTTAAAATCTGATCAGAAAAGAGGCTTTTATGCAAAATTCTGTTATTTCATTCTAGGTTGGAATCAAAATTTGAATACCTGTTGACCACTCCGTGCGGTGTCTACGGTAAAAAAACATTTTGCGATTGAAATCATTTATCGACAAATTCACCAATTTTGATTTTATGTTCAGCGGACACGAGCATGATTCCAAGATTTCAAATTTTTCCTATATCCTCTGGATTCAGACGATCCATTGCTCGAAGAATTGGGATTTTGTCGCTGCCTTTCAATTCCGACGCATCTTCCGACGACGAGGAGTAACACGCCAGAAACGTAGCTCACCAAATGTCAACTATCTATATGTACTATGAATTTGAATGACTTTTTTAACTAGCTAACTTTTTGAATAAGTATAAAATGCGTGTTTATCAAATGTGCCTATGGATAATATAATCATCAATGTATTAATAATAATGTGTCTCCAAACTTTATAATATTAATTTATCCAAAAATTATACTGCAAGCAAAATAAAATAATGTGACTGAACTTCTTTAGCTTTTCCCATTATTGGATAATATAAAAATGGAAGAATATATTAGTTTAGGATGGCTATAAAAGCGAGTTTCTTGTCCAGCATTCGTGTGCGCATATAGAAACGTATATAATAATCTAATGAAAATAAAATATTAGCTTGCTGCAAAAAATGTGTTAATTTTTGTAAAGCCAAAGCCGACTAACTTCTTTCTTCTGTTGTTTTAGCTTTTTATACAATTTTGCAATCTGCAATCATCATGTCGATTATCCTGCCAGATCCCGTTACAGCCTATTACATCCCAGACCAAAATGCTCGAGAACCAGAAATTCCGTTTACCGTAGACTCGGACACTTTATTTCCTGGATTTGGATTTGTTGCAGAGCCCTCGACGGATGAACTCTCACTTCCAGAAGGCAGAGAAACTCTAGAAGAAGCCAGCCGACGCATAATTGAACTTCGATATCAAGACTCAACCGTGATCCCATCCACCAGTCAACAGACGTTAGAGAATTTTGTGACGACTCAAAAAGTAGAGTCTCATCCCGTCGATGGAGTCGAGGGCATGACTTGGTGCGTCCTTTCTGTGGAATGTCCTCCAGATCAAGAGCGTCCCTCCAGATATATCGCCGCCTTGGACTATGCAATGTTGGAAGGACTGGATGCCATTATGATTGAACCATTCGACCTCAGTCAGAGGACGCAGCAGGTCAGAAAATCAGAATTCGTAACCAACTTAAATTATTCTAAATAGACCAATATTCTAAATTAGAATGCTTTGAAAATTTCCAGTGGATCAACATCATGTCCGTGGTTTGGCACTTGTTTGGCTGCTACTTAAGCGTGTCAGTTGCTGCAACTATTTCCTCAAAAATGATGGATCAAGGGATTGCCTTTGCCGGAGTTGTGAATGTTCTGCTACTTCGATATTACCACAAATATGTGATGGGTGACCCAATTTCTCGGTATCGGAATCTCGACTTTCTCAGCCAGCCGGATATGGATCGCATTTTTCACATGAGCGAGTTACTCAACGTACGAGGAGCCTTTGGCAATGTCGTCATCAAGGATGCAAGAAGGGAACGGTATCGCTATAATGTCTTAAAATACATGGCTGGATTTCAATTGGGATTCTGCACGTACAAATTTATCATTGGAGCCATTCTAGGAATATATTTCCCAAACAGGCCACTGTGAATTCCTTTAGGCAGTCTATTTTCTAATCCGTTGTGAAATATGATATGCCTAGTTTGTCATAAAATCATTCTTGTGAAAGTGTAAATAAAGGTTGTTGTTTAAGATTCATCGCATTTTGTTCTAGCAATCTTACATATGTATTTGTTTCGGATCCGTAATACAAAAAAAATTTGGTTTATGTTTATAAGTCAGAATACTCAGAATTCAATCCGTAGACATGTTTCGATGCGCAACAATAGAAATATAATTGTAGAGGAAATTATTTGCTGCCTGTTTTTTTAAATTGTCTGAAAGAAAGAAGATTATGCCTTTATTTGTCTGATGACTAAAAAATAAGCCTCTAAGCACAATTGTTCACCTCGCACGGTTTATCATGAAGTTCTTCAAGTTATTCAAAACTGATAAACACGATGCCAAGAAACGGAGTACCCTGGAATCTCAAAAGCTAAGCATTCACTCCTATCAATCGGAACAATCCGTGGAATCATCCGGACTTGGCTCAGCACAGGCTCGACCATTGCACGCAGATTGGCCACTTTTCGACCTACAAGATCTGGACTTTATAGATTACGAGGACAATGTGAGTATTTCCTCGCTGGATATGTCCATTTGGAAAACGGCACCCACGGACAACGAGGCTCCGCCAATAATCAGTCAAAAAGAGCTTGAAAAACATCGAACTCATGTCGACGCTTGGATAGCCGTCAAAGGGATGGTCTACGATGTCACCACATTTCTTGACCTTCACCCCGGAGGATACAAGGAGCTTTGGAAAGGAGTTGGTCGAAATGCAACCAGTCTGTTTATGAAGGTGCTCATTAATCTGCAATTTTTGTAAAGATTTCTATTTGAAATAGTACATGTCAATTACAGGTGCATCCAGCCGTAGAAATTAGAAAGTATATTGGAAAACATTGCGTTGGGGTGTATATCCCAAATCCAGAAAAAATGGCCCATGTGCCATCCAAACCAGTAATCAGTGAGGATCAAAAGCCTTTGTTGCAATCATCTCAAAATGAAAATTCGAAGCGTGCATGTGGTTGCAGATGGAACTTTTTCCGTAGAGGAGAAACCACAGAAGATCCCGAGGGTAATTTTCAATTAAGGTTTACTCAAAACGAGTTGCTTATCGTGTTAGAAGTAAGTCTGCCTGCGTAAAAGTTATAAATATGTATAAAATTCAGCTCAAGGATCTGACCAACAAGTTTGGCATTTTTAGGTGAAAGCACCACCCGCATTGAACGAACATATTTTGGATTCTGATTCGTGGAACTTTGTGATTTGGGATAATCAAATGCTCTTTATTCAAGTGGCTTGGTCACCTGTGAAATGTTGGACGGCTCAGTACCGATTGGACCAAGAACTGGACAAAGAATGCCTATTTGTAAGTTTTAGAGAACACAACACGGCCGTTGTAATGATTCCGAAGGACCTGAGCAAAGGTAAGTAATAATAAACATAAATAATTTCACGTTCAGAAGATAATGTCCGCTTCTTCTAGACAATTGGAAACGGTTCGGAATTCCACAGAGTAAAAGATCCAACTGCGTAGTCCAAGATCCTGCCGAATGTGATTTCGATGACTCGACCCGAGCTCTTCTTTTTTACAGGTGAGTGCTTAACACATAGAGATTAAGCCTTAATCTTTATAATGAGTTTGACGTAAATGAGTTAATTTACTTTCTCGTGCATTTCCATTCGTTTAAGGAAGCAAATTACGCATCGAGTCGTCCTGTATGGATTCAAACTCCGACCCTCATCCTACTTCGGAGTGCCCATGGGTTATAGTCTGGTTTTGACTGTGGGAGGCAAGAAAGTTACAACCGAACAAATCTCATAAAGAATTTATCTTAATAATAAACTATTTTTGCAGAGGTAGCCACCCGAATATTTCCTTCAACCTTCACCCTGATGGATGTTCAAGAGCCAATTTGCGACATCAAGGGTCAAACGTTTTATTTCCTCCTTCCCCAAGAGCATGGAGTCAGCTATGAGCTCAACTCTTTGAAATCAATGAACGAAAAGGAAATGATGGAGGCGACATTCATCTGCATTGGCACGCCTTTGGGAGATTTTCAATGGAAACATATCGTCTCAGGTGTGGACACTTTGGTCCTTCTGGTGTCAGGCATTGGCATTGCTCCAATCACGCGAATCCTTCACCATTTCCGCGACCGACATCCGGAACATTTGAAGAAAACTCATGTTCTTCTCTTGTACTTTAATCGGACAAAGTCAGACATTATTTGGCACAGTGAATTATTCCAAGCTAACGCGACTTATCCTTGGTTCCATCTTTTTTTGATTGTGGAAGAGCCAGACTCCAGTTGGGATGAGTTGATTGGAAGTATTAGCACCCATTTGGTTAAATGGTGTCTTCGAGCAATTCCTGGTGTTTGTTCGGACGACTTGATTGTCAACGCGTTAGCTTCCGGGGATAGGAAGTTTCTTGATTCCTGTCAACGGTTAGTTGACACGTTTGAGTGAAGCATTTATTTTGATGGAAGCATGAATTACTGACATTTTTTTATTTTTATGCACGCCAGGATTTTTCAAAACATGCAAGATTATTTTGATAACGTTGCAGTATGTGAACCCGTTAAAGATGTTGCTCCTCGTCCAAGGAATTGATTACTGCTTAAGGATTGTAAATAATTGTTGGTATATAATTTATTAAAACATGTTAACTATTAAAATATTTAATTACATGTACGTAATATTTGCAATAAAAGTAAATTTATTAATTTGTTCTGTGTTTACATCGCATACTAAGTAAGTGTACGGTCTTTGTGGATAATGGGGCTTTGAACAACTGCACAAACAGTTGCAATGATAAGCAAATGAATTTATTGTCAGCAGAATAGCATTGCACTGCAAATTACAACTGATGCTATCATTAATTTGCTGTAATTTATAAGTTGCTGAATGAGAAACTCATTGTTCAATTAGAGTTGACGAACTGAAGCAATTGTTCATTTTTTTGGAGGCAAAATGAGACCAATCAATTTAGAAGTCTTTATATTTTTTGATGCCGAACTATTGTAAAATGTGGAACTTCCAAAACATAAGTGAAGCTCGTTAACAAGTTTTAATCATTCTTTATTAAAATCATAAAATAAAATGGGAAATGCTCAAATTATCTAGACAATACTTTCACCTTCCCCAAATTAGGAACATTTCTGAGAAACTCTTTCGCCGAATTGAAGTCACAACAATAAGTGTATCCTTTTGTAATTGTTTTAGTTCTCCATTTCACCCACGAAACTGCGGGACAGATATCCGGACAGAGAATCAATTCCTTTCCAACTTCTTGTAAATGTGGATTGTTAACGACAAAAATGACAACAGCCAACTTTCTAACAGGGTCATGAATAACTTTCCAAGTGATTCTGAAAATGTAACAAAATATACACTTCATCATTGATGCATAATTTTATGTTAACTTTAATAAAATAGGAACTTTCTCTGGTGCGGGTAGTCGAAGCCTTCCAGAACTGTCAAATGCCAAAAATATTTCGACAGGATTTCCAGAATCGTCATCCAATTTGAGAATTCCTCTTGTCCCCGTCCAGACTTGGAGATTGGAGCCAGAGTCCACGGAATATTTTCTGACAGCCATTTCCAATGCCTGTAATTTCACATAATCTTTAGTTCAAGTATGTAGCTCCAGACAAATTCTTAACAAACCTTCCAATTTCCATTATTAATTGATTGCCACTGTGGCACGACATTGAGATAGTAGTAGGAAGCATTCTGTTCATAAATATGCACAAAATCTCCATCTGCGGATAGGTTAAAATGTACAAATAGTCAGAGATAATAAGGATAAGCTAACCTGGGGCAAGGTGACCGCGAGCAAAGTAAAATGATTTGGAAGCATCAATATATTTTGAGGCTAAAGAATTCGACCCTAATAGTTTAGCAATTGTGTCCTTCTGTGATTTTTGACTGTATGCTTTGTTAGCGTTTATGTCCTTGAAATAGCTCCCTTCTTTGAAACCTGGGCGTTTGTTGGAAAGTTCAAAACTGTTGAGAGAGTTTCCACGAAGGATGTGATGAGATAGTACAGACTCATCCAGGTTGGGATTGTGACATAAAGTTATTAAGGGAAATCTGTGAAATACAATCATTATGCTTTAACAAGCAAGCAATATATATTTTGTGTTTTAATTAATATTTTTTTAATTACATATTTTTTAAGGTTTGAAACTGGATTTGAATCTTATCAAATTGTCTGTCTGTCAAACAGCCTCCGGTTTTTCGGACAGCTTCCGCCAATGGTTTATTGCACCCTAGGTTTGCAAAAGTAACTGATTGTTGTCCAACCTATGAAATGAAAAATGAAAGATGAAAAAATAACCGATTATTTGCAAGGACATTTTTTTTGCAATGACTCACTTTCAAGTTACTGTCTTCACACGTTAGGCTAACGGCTGGTTGGTTGAAATGTGACAACAAATTCGAATTATCAGAACAACCAATGTTTATCGGAGTAGATTTGGGCGGAAGGACAATTTCCCATTGTTCGTGACCCACTTTTTCCGGATAAATGATTGAAGTGGTGTTCCAAATCAAAGGAAACCACGAAGGTAAGGTTTTGCTCCATTGAAGTTTGCAAAATGAATCTCCTCTTGGTGGGGACACATTTGCACTTTTCTTTGCAAAGCATGACGAAACTAATGAAGTATTTGACTTCAGTGAATTAAAGTTTTTATTGATTAACGTGAGCAAAAAACATACCTCCCGTAAATACCAGCAAGGATATCCAACACTGGATATACATTTTACTTAAATATTGCTCGAACTTAAATTCCAAATCGATTCACCAAAGCTCTGCTTGTGCATAAAGTGCATTAAATTTTTACGACGCAACACTCAACAAACGCAACTACTTTATGTCGTAAGAAAAGCATACTGATATTTTAAAAGCAATTCATATTAAGTTACTGGTTGTAATAATAGATGTAATGAAAAGTTTGACATTTATCTCTTTCAACCTAACCGCATATCCGTTATTGATGAAAATATGAGACTAAGTTATCAATATCTTATTAATTACTAGCTGCATGTTTTGTTTCTTACGATTTAATGTGAATGGATCGGTTTACCAACCACAAACGGGATTGATTAATTATCTCATTAAGTTGTCTATTATTCCTGGCCACCATTTTAGAGCTGAATTATAATTATGGCATAGTTGACAATAAAGCTGCACAAATGATTATCTGTCTAGGCTGGAACTAATAAATCATTCTTCAACTCTTCAATTGTTGCAAACCCCTTTCATTTGACCCCATCATTCTCCGTGGCTTGGGTTCTCCTTGTTGAAATTGAATTAAAATAATCAGATAGGTCGTCACTGAGCCAAGGATCTGCAATTTGTTGTTTGTTATCAATATTTCATAAAAAGGGTAAAAGATCAAAAAGTCTTAACTGAAACCAATAGCCGTAAATTCAGATCAAATAAATCCGGTCCAATACGAAGCGGATTGGTTGTAAAATTTGAAGTCATTAATTGCAACTGTATAACAGAACATCAATTAGTAATTTAACGAGAGAAATTATTGATCCTTTCTACCTACCTTCAGTTTAGTGTTGCTGGTCAAAGGATTCTGATGAGATGCAAGTTGTGCTAATTCTTTGAAAAATAGTATAGTTTTCTCAGACAATTTTGTGGATAAGCGAGCAATGGCAAAAACTCCATAACCCTGGACAATTAATGGAGCTATTTGTGTGGCAATGAGAAGAAATGTCACCTTACTCAGGATGAAGTGAATAGCAAAGTAACCGTAAAAGACACAGATAGCAATATAATGAAAAACTTCTATAGTCATTTTCAACTTGAAAGTTTCGTTGCATTTTTCAACTTGTATTTCCAATGCCGAGAAGCAACGTAAAATTTCCTCAAATGAATCTGCATTTGTCAATTGTGTCTGGCATCTGCCACTAGTTTCGACTTTTGCAAAAACTGCAGGGACTCGTATGGAGTTAAATTGGCAGAGCCTGACTTTGTTTATAAGACAATCCAAACAATGGTTATAGATTTGGCAGAAATAATCCAGCACAAAAAAGGAGAAAAAGCTTAGTTGACATAAAGTGCTCAGAAATATGATGGGAAGATCTTGAGCAAGCGAAGAAAAAGATGGAGTCTTCAGAAACTTTAGCATGGCTGGTATCGAGATGGCCCACATTAAAAATCCACTCACCGAATAAAAGACAGTTAGTGTTTTATACCGTTTCCGTAAATTGTGGCAAAATTGAGATAAATCCTCCACACTCCCATCTAATTTAGTTGCGAGTTCCGTAGTTGTAGCACAGTCGGACATTAAATTCGCCAATTTCTTTTGACAGTTGATGAGACTTAATCTGGATATCGTGGGGCAGGCAAACATTATAAAGGTCCAACCAACAATAACCAGTCGAAATGTTTCCGATTCCTTTTGCAAGTCATAATCATCGTTCATGTTTGTAAACATGCAATAAAACCCGCTGACGACACTGAGGATAATTATGACCACGGAAATTATTAATGGGGTCGACCAGCGAAACTTGTGATTTTGATGTTCTGAGACGGGAAAATATCCAACGAGCTGGGAGACAAAAATACAGAATCTCGAGGACTCGTGTAATATTTCCATTGAAGGAAGTTCTTTTTCAGTTTTTTCAGTGTTTTGGGATTGTTCAGTAGAAATGATTTCCAGACTGCTTTGCAGAGGAAAGGCTTTTCTCCTACTGCCACTGCCATACACTTCTTGATGGCTAAAACCTAATTTCCTAAGTGCACGCAACTGCAAATTATATTTCGAATGGGCAGAGCGTAAATGTTACATTAATTGAATTAGTCTTGCTATTAGGAGATTATTATTGTGCAGATATTAACAGTAAATGGAATTACCGATCAATAACAATACACCTCTATTATACTAATCAACAAAATAAATTTTATTAGACAAATAGTTTACATGTTTCAGAAATTATGTTCTCCATTCCCCATTGTCGTTAGCGATTGGTTTGGGAGAAAAATCTGCCCAAAACTGTTGCAGATCCGTTGCTTGGTTCGGTTTTGCCAAGTTTTCATATTGGAATGACCACCAACCACCCCCACCATTTTCACTCTCGAGTTGTTGACTTTCCATCAAAATAGGAACCTTAGGCTGATGATTATTGATGGGCGGGGGCACCTTTCGCCATCCAGGAATACTGGGGTTTTTCAACACCGGATCCCGGTTTAATGAGGGTGTCCGGAAGCTGAATGGCAAGAAGCCTAGAGTTTGGGTTTTACGGCCAATTATGGGATATTCATCCAGTTTTTGGCTATTTCCACTGACGAGGGATGATTGTCGCTCACCCCAACCCGAATCCAAAGGGACGAACGTTGATTGAAGTTGGGGAAACAATGCTGGAGGAAGTGGGTTGGCGTGGCAAGACCATGATAAGACGCAGAAAAGAAAAATGGAGGGCTGTATGACAAAAATATTTGAATAAAATTATTTGCTATTTATGAGAGATTTTAATAATTCGTACCAGACAGAATTCCATAATGATCTTTGTGAAGTCAGCTTTAGAGAAAACAAATCAATACAAACTTTGGCTTTTGGGATATTTAACGCTAAAACAAATAGAATGACACAGAGCAAAGCAAAAGGAGAAAGTANGTGAAAACAAATCAATACAAACTTTGGCTTTTGGGATATTTAACGCTAAAACAAATAGAATGACACAGAGCAAAGCAAGAGGAGAAAGTAGACAAGAAATCCTTTATTCCAGCTTTTTATACGGATATTCAGACAAGAGTATTGCTGGAGGTTACAAATTAAGAAACTTGTGCAAGCAATATCGTTCCATATCGAAAAAAGTTTGCTATTTACATATTATCGCGAATTCGTATATGGTTTACTCAATGTAATAAAAGTGTTTTGGGTGAAAATACTATAATTACTCCATTACAATGACTATCTCAGTGTCAGTCCATCTATGTGTGTAATTAGTACTTGAGTGTTTGAGACATGTATTAATTGATGTAATTTATTAACAGCATTTGCCAATCACTAAGCACGCCACTTCTAATCCACCATGTTTAATTTCCATTGTGAAAGGCACTTTTTTCTATTAAAAGCACTACAATTAATTATTGTAACACCGAAGGTTAAATTATGCATTTGTTATTAATGAAGTGTTAGGTGCATGCGTCATCGTAAGTATATCCATTATACTTACAGGAAATATACTATATCATTAAAATGGTCCATGAAAATAGTGGCAATCCCGAACTTGTCAATGCATTTACAAGTTTGACAAACATTATTCTGACAAGGAAGGTCGCGTCAAGTAGAATTAACGAATATCAAGTTGCGTCGTTTTTTGGTGACGCAGGAGTATCGAGGAACATAACTTATCTTGTCTAAATTTCAATACAAGCGAAGTCTCATGGGAAAGGAAATGCTAAGAATAGGATACAAGAAGACAAACACGACAAACGAGGGACACAAGTTGCAGCTTTTAATCACTGATCCAATCTTGAAGTAAAGTCAACTCGAGAGTGATAATGGTGGGGTAAATGCTAAGAATAGGATACAAGAAGACAAACACGACAAACGAGGGACACAAGTTGCAGCTTTTAATCACTGATCCAATCTTGAAGTAAAGTCAACTCGGTTTACAAAGTCTAGATTGAATTGGACGGATACTAATACATATTCATGCTTATCATGCCTCTATGTATGCGACATCCAAAAAACCGAGTCAAGTGCATAAATCCGACATCAGATTCAACCCAATGCTGTTGATGAGACTTGGCTACAAACTCTGAATTATTTTCTGCCATCAGATAAATAAAACCAACAAACTTTACGACATGGGAGATTTTTAACAAATGCATCTTTCATTTCTGATTTTGCCATTGATTCAAAATATATATACTGCGTGTGGTATGGCTTATTCTTTGCAGACTTATTGTTTAGAAGCGACGCATAATACAGATTACTCTACGAGGACAGTTTGTCAATGATTGACAAATTGTGAGTACTGATTGACACTTTTTAAAACATCTATAAAATCTTATTAGTTTGTGACGATATTTTGAAACACTAAGTGCCTTACTTCAATGTGCTCCACAGGCATGTGATCATTATTTTTTTTTCAAGAAATACACATTCAAACTAAAAAAAGACATTACTGAGCAAGTTTTAGTCAAGCCATCGAAATGCAAGACGATCCATGGAGTCGAAGGAAAACTGTAAAAATTATTGCCATTGTGGACATGGTATGTTTATCTCGGATTGGAAAATGTTTGATTTTTTATCTTGTTCCGAGATTCTTAAAGTTTACTAATTCTATAGATTCTTGCATTGTTCCTGGTGACCTATGCAGTTATCAGACTACTCCAGTATGACTACAAAGATCAGAGCGTGGTTTACTTAATTTCAAGAGATGAACGTATGTGCATAATAATCTTGAAAAAGTTAAATATTAAAGTAATATTTTAAATTGTATTAATGCTGACACAGACATCTTCATTTCCTTGATGTACTGGATTCTTAATTTTGGACTTTTGAGCCTTCAGTTGGTTTTTGCCTTCCTTTTACTCACAGCCACGACAGACGTAATCATAAATGTTTAAAAAATCGGCCATATTCACTTATTGCTCATGTTGTCAATCCATAGATGACCCTTGACCCTGAGACGATGATAAGCAAATGTCACTTGGTGGAGAATCCTATCCGCACTGTTTTTTATGATGCTGGTCGTCGACTTATTCACAATGATTTATGAATTTATCTTCAACGACATTGACATCAAGATATTTCGCACGGTTTTGGACAGTTTGGAAGTGATATTTCGTGGCTACGGAGTATTTTTTGTGGGGAGATTTATTTCTGACCTTTGCAGTCTGTTTGAAGCGCCCATGGTTCAATATGATGACGGAATTCCAATTCCTCCGTCCCCAATTATGCTACCAAAACGGAATAATAAATTTTATGCATGAATTTGTTTCCTGAATTTGAAGGGTTTGGCGTAAAAAAATTTATTAGCTTGTCACTCCTTTTGTATTGGCACAATTCAATTCAACAGTATATGTATAATGATAATGGCATTTCTCACATCTTGTTGGCTTTCAAAATCAGTCAATTGATCGCTTAAAGCTCCAATAAAAATGATCAGTCTCTTGCACTTAAGTGCAATTTTGTTGCAGCATCACAAATTATTCTGTGGCAAAATTTCGCAAACAAAAGAGAAGTGCCAGTGCCGTTAATAGATCACTAGTCGCAACCACCTCCTCCTCCGTCCCCACCTCCACCTCCGTCCCCACCTCCTCCTCCGTCGCAGCCTCCACCTCCTCCATCTGCAAAACCAACCCCACCTCCTTCATAGAAATATCCACCACCGCCATCGGATGTGAAGCCAGAATTATTCGACCCCTTTCCAAATTGAGGCTGGATCTAATATTGGGATTTTTAAAACCCATCATTTTTACTGCCATCGTTTTGATTATGTTCACAAAAGAGCTATGAGAGACAATACCTGATTATCCGAGCTTTTGCAACAATCCATTATCACTTTGATAATCACAATTCCAAAAAACGCAAAGACCAAGCCAAGGCCCACCGAAGCCATCCAGTAATAAATGTTCCATCCTTCGTCGTGTTCTTCAAAGTTGTAAGGAGTCGTTAATATTGTACAATTCGTTCATTATATATTAAGTGTGTTACGTAACATTCCAGCGACGGAAATCACACACCAATAGATTAACACAACTGTAATTACGTTATATTTGCTTTTCAATATTTAAATTAATTTCAAACAAAATAGGGTTAAACACAATTAATTCGACATGAGATTATTCTCGCTTTCTGGTTTTATACTGGTGGGGTATCATAATTGCGCTTTACGAACATAATATCTTCCATATGTTTGGCCGGATTGTTAACCTAACTCCACCAACAAGAATTCTGAAGGTTATAAGAATAAGGCAAGACTGCAAAAAACTCTGACTAAAAAACAACTTCATTCTGAAAAATTGCAAGAGTTACCCAATGACAATGAGAAAATGATGCTGAAGCACGAACCAGCAACTTACTCATGATTCATGAGTAAGGAAAAATGTCAAAATCTAAATAAATGGCAAAAATGATTAAATTTCGCATTTATTCCCCAGTTTATTACTTTTACATTAATGACGACTCGCAAATAAAGTACATGGGCGCAGAGCAGTTTGCATCCCTCCAATACAAAAGGGCTTGAACGGCTTGGTAGGCGCAGTTAATGTTTTCTAGATCATCAGGCTGACCAACCATCCACCTCGTGTAGTACAAGGGTTCATTTAAGGATTCCCAAATCCAGGCTCCTTCCCTCGTTTCAGTTGCAGAAATCCAAGTGTTATTTCCGGGAAGGGTCGCTGTGGAAGGTGCAATAAAATATGATAGAAAAACATGAATGCTTTGTAATTATTCATTTTACTCACTGTTTGCACCACCGTTGACGAACAGGTCCACTAAGATCCTATCCTTGCTAGCCGAATTGACCGAAAGAAGTGACTGATTCCTGGCCGCACAGGCTTCAACGGCATCCGCCCACGGGAGCTGAGAGACATTAAATGATAATCATGGGCTTATTTAAAACTAAAAGTAAGTAGTCACTATTTCTGGATAAAGGCTTACCTCAAATAGGGACAACTCGAAAAGATATTCTCCCGTGTTTATCGGAACGTATTGTCCGTACACAGAAACCAACGCCACGAGGGCAAGCAGACAGGAAACTTTAAAACCCATTTTAATTCTTTTTGTGATCCTTTTTGGCTGATGTGACAAGTTTGCAAGTTTAATCGCAATTTTAATGTGGCGAGAAAAGAACAGATGCAAGTTTATATATTGAAAATCCTTATCAGTCGGGAGGACTTATCAAACTACCAAGAGTGGTGGGATTCATTTTACAATGGAAAAATTTAGTCAGTCGGGATCGGTAGCTTTTGGATAATGGATACATATGATTGAATTGTTCACGATTATCTTAATTTTCTGCATGCCTTTAATTAGGTTGGGAATGGAATCAAATACTTGATTACAATATTATCGTTCTTTTTGTCCCGTTCATCCGTGGAGAGCGTCACGTACGCATAAATAAATTTGCATTTCAGAACTATTTCATGATGTCCACTAGCACTGGTCTACTGTCTAGATGAACTGAAAACGATAAAAAAGCCCAGTAAAATAGAAATGGTTGAGTCCAAATTTATTGCCAACAACTTATTACTGGCATCTTAATCTCAGTATTGAAATCTACATATTACTATGTATTGCATTTTACACTTAAAATTCAATATAATTTCGGTTGTGGTTTGAAATCGTAAATTACAGTTGGAAGGAAGTTGAATTGAAGAGAAATCGGAATTTGCTGGTACTCAAAATTGGATTATTTCAGAAGTGGAAAGTATTTTTTGGCAGCCTACAAATAAAATTTTAAAATGAAGTCGCTATACATTTAAGACAAGTTATGGTTTTGAAATATTTGTAATTCTCTTACGCAATGATCAACACAATGGACCCAATCAATCATTTCTTCCATACACGTTTCCGCTGTTTTCGTACGACTGTTGACGCGATTATTGCAACTTTGCAGCTCTTCAAAGAATTTGACACATTCCTTCGTCTTCCGGCATTCTTCACGAAATTTTTCTTGTGGGTCCTGTAATTACAGCTCATAAATTATTTATTTTCTTCAACCAACCGGCGGAATGATTAACAATTTATTGTTAAAGATATCCCACCACAAGTCCTTCATCCTCCTCCGCGTGTGCCGCAGGACATTCTGAGTTACCCGGATTTTCCGCCATGTCGTCACAACTTCCGGTTTCGAATCCTAAAAAGTTTAGTTAGTGTCAGAGTTAGACTAAAATGCTTTTTAATTGAGCAATGAACTAATTCTGAACTGATCAACTTAATTGAAAGTAAACTTACCCACTTGTAACAAACTGACAACTTTAATGATGATAAGCTTCAATTATTGTTTTTGAGTTGATGACCCCAAGAAAGACAGCCTAAAAGTGACTTATTCGGATCCAACCGCTGTCCTTTCACGGGGTTTCGTGACTCATTCGCAAGCCGAGTCAGTCTAAATTGATGTGCAAAATAATTGCAAAATCTAAACTACTAAGTTTTTGCACTTAAAATGTTTGTGACCGGATCAGACTGCTTTTATTATGAATGTCATTCTCAAAATCATAAATGAATCCGAATTACTTTCGTGTCATTACAACAGATCGGATGAATCATTTATAAAAAATTGTGATTCACATCATCAGATTCACAAGACTTTTGTAAAAATAGGATTCAAAATCAGTACGATATCTGATTTGTCTGGAAGATTGTTACAATTGACATTATAAAATTTAAAAGTCTGCAAATTCTTTGGCACATCGTTCAGTGGACGCGATGCGAAGTACTTCCTCCTCATAGTCGTCGAAATTGGAGGTATCCCCCACCGTCTTGGTTTTGGGGACGAACGGGGCATCAAGTTTTCTATCAAAGATGGAGATCCAATCCAAAGTATCAAACCATTTGTGTGCTTTTATATCATAGGCTCCGTTCTTGAGATTCCCAAAACGTTTTGTAAGGTCAACTTGGAGCATATTTGACAACAGATTTTTTAAATCGCTGGATAAATGGGAGGGATATCTGACTTTTCCACTCACAATCTTTTCATAAATCTGGATGGGTTGGTCGGCGAAAAAACTGGAATCAAA
>JAAXNX010001644.1:0-16840 GCA_036491905.1 Folsomia manolachei | reverse complement strand
TCTGGAATAAAATGAGAATATTTACTGGTATAGACGTGCAAATTATTCATTGCGCATTTTCAATTTTATGGTTTCGTGAGTAATTATAAAATAAACTCGACGAAAGAGCATTTTGTTTTTATCCATAATGTGGATTTCACATAAAAAAAACACTTGTGCGTACCCAGTTCTCATTATGCCAGAGATAAAAGTCCATTTTAAAACGTTTTGCATTTTCAGTTTCTCCCTCTATTAATTCTACCAATGGAGTGGAACAAAAGGCCAAAAAGTGGGTGGGTAGCGAAGCCCAACCATTCATCCAAAGAGTTTTATTAGTGTTATCCTTCATCGAAAACAAACAACTCTTTTTCCCTCAGACTCAACCGCATTTGAATGCTAATGAGCCCATTAGGAAACTTTAGAATTGTCTCTCCACAACGGCAAAATGCTCTCTGGAGGGTTGCACGGCAGGCAAGAATAATCTAAGATGGTGCAATACAGAACTTTCTATTTCTTCATGCATGAGCTACCATGTGGTCTAAGGATGTTGGAACTTACGCAACTCTTTTCTAAACGTTTTCCAGTGTTTTTGTAATATTCTTAAAATCATAAACTAATTCTCAAAACAAGTTCCTGTCTTGTTAGAAATTGTACGTGTTCATTATTGTTATTTTTATCCTGCATCCCTGAGACTATTCCTCAGTGGACTAATCCATCCATCTTGAGCCCCTCTTCTTACAGAATAAATGCTTCTTATTTTTAAGGATAATTGCATTGTGCCAGTCTGCTCAGCTCACGTCACGTCACAATCGTCGAACAGAGATTTCATTTGGGAAATGAGCTAATTAGAAATCTCAACCAAATGGAGGAATCCTCGCCCATCCCCCTTTATAACCTGGACAGGGAATACTAAGAAATAACCAAGATTCATACATATACACCAGTGAAAAATGGTTCTGGAAGAGAAAGCAATTTCCATCTCAGTCCTACTGAAGAGAAAGAAAGACAGGCCGGGTTTGGATGTTGGGTGGGTTAACTGGTCTAGAAATGGTGGTAGTACGTTGAAGAGGTAATGAGCCACTCGGGCCGTTGCGTTGTTGAGTTAGCGTTGAGATCTTTGTTGGATAATGGAAAGTAATCAAGACCCTTTCAATGCTCGACAACTTCTTCAAGATTTACTCCTGGTACAGATATATTCGAGCATCTTAACGAATACTAGCCAACATGGTCCAAACTTCCTCATTGGACTGGAAAACCAAACCAAACCACTGAACCAGCTCCTTATCCAATTTCTTTACATTGTTTCACACGCAGACGGTGGCAGTTTTTGTCTCTCCAGAGGCTGGAAGCAAGGCCCGTTGAATTTGGATTTAAACTTGGGTTGCGCAAGATGCATAAAGTGGAAACAAGGAACAACTGTAGGATTCATTCTAAGGAACATTTTCTTGTTTTCTTTACCTAAGGCATAGTTTTAATCTTTCGAAGAAATTCTTTAATTTCTTAATCAAACAAAAAACTAAGGACAAAACCAACCCAACTGTTTAATGCAGTAATTTTGAGTGGATTTTAACTTAACTTAAGCGGTGGTTCGCGGCTTGTCTTGCTACTAGAAACCACTACCACAAATTCATTCCGAATTACTCTCTGAATCTCCTGCCAACTGCATCTCAACTCAATTCAGGGTGGAGTGGGTGGTTTGGTTGTTAGATTAGACTTTAAGAGGAAAGTAACATTTACGTATTCTACTATTTCTACCACTCTCATTTTCTCTCCACACAAAGTTGTTTTACTTTGAGGCTTGCTTGGCACGAAAAGAGAATTATTCACGAGATCCCAAAAGTCCAACCAGACTAGAATGAATCCAACCAAATCTAAATCCAACAGCAATCCAAAGGAATGAAGGACCAACGTCAGACACGGATCTTCTCAAGTAAATGGAGATGAGAGGGAGAACTGGCAGCAGAATGACTATGAATGGGTGTGGGCTGGACTGGAACTGGATATACGTAAGAACTGACTGAATAAAATGCAAAGGCCACAACCCAATTTACATATATTAACATTGTTCAAGTTTCAAGTACCATCTTTTCAAACTCTTATGGAGACGGCAATGGTTATCTTTCCAATGGACAAAATTTCCGGAAAATTTCCTCATTTTGTTTCTTTTTTTTCCTACCCCAAAATAACAGACGGTTGTACATGCACCTTTTCGGATGTTGAAACGTGAATATTAACATTCTTCTATGGTGCACCCGCTCGTGAATGCCTATTTACAAAAAATTATAATGGCATTAAAATCACAAAGTTGACGAGCGGGCAATGACATACTATACGAACGCTTGAAAGAAGTTGTCCTATGTGGAAACTTTAAAAGAAATATACGACCATTCACCCAATATTTTTGTTTTCAGAAACACTTTTTGCTACCAGAAAGCAGGAGCTTAACCTCAAAGAAAATTTCAACCCCTCAGTTCATTCCCATTACAGAAATAGTGTGGCAAATGTAGAATTTTTCCAAAAATTGCCAAGAAATGAAATAAGCCATCATCATTCAATGATGTGTAATGATGGTGAAAGTAGGCACGGAATCAAGTCATTAGTGGATACATAATGCAAAGGATTGGTGGTCTATTCTTAACCCCACCAACTTCTACGAACAATTTCTAACTATCTAAGTAAAGAAAACTTTCACTCTCTACGTTTCTAAAAATTGTATTGAACACAGAACTTGTAGTACAAGGTTTAAATTTGAATTCTGATACAAAATCCATTCCATGACATGACAATAAAGCCCTGGCTCTAGGTAAAAATGAATACCACATTTCCAACCCTATTTTAGAAAAATGGCCACACCAAAGTTATAATAGAAGCGGATGGAACTAAAACGTACGGCTACGGTCATAAGCATAAGCATTTCACTTCAGATGAATTTGATATGTTACATTAAAGAAAATCCTAGTGTCAGTGTCACTCTCATCATAAAAAATGATAGCTGCCTCTTTGTCCTCTAACTGTTCCTCATCTTCGGACGGATATCCATCCTTGACAAGATAGTTCACGCTCCACGGATTTATTAAAGCAATGGCAACAGCAACTTTTTGTCGGAGAAATGAAATCGCATTTTATTTTTGGCACTAAACTAGTACTCCCTCCCATTTATGATGAGGCTCGGCCAATCTTTACTAGTTTGAGTGAAGTGGTGAATGTCATCAACATCAACATTTATAAAATAGCTTCCTCCTCCATGGACTATATGGATCTACCGTCACTAAAATTTTGGAGTAGCTCAAGCTGTAAATGACGGCAGGACCTGAACAACACCATAAAGTGTGGAGGTGGATGAGATGAGGATGACGGGTAGCTGTGAAGCATTAATCATTTTATTCCTTTATCCTTCATCGCGCACATTCTCCAACATTACAAGCTCAGCAAAGTTTGGAGGGTTGGAGAAATTGAATTAAAAACTTGCTTTCTGAACAAAATTGTAGTTACGATGTGTATGCCAAATCTAAAATCAAAGGCGCTTTACCAAAGAAAACTCAAGCTTGAGTCAATTTTGTAAACGATGATGATTTGTGCAACAACTGCACTGGGTTTTAAAATTTTTTTCGGGTTATGCACACATAATTGAAAACATGCTATGCAACATTGCTCTGATTCAGTGAGTCAGATTCACTAAGAATAAAATTGTGTAGACGTTAAAAATCGAATCAATCATCCAAATATTGCAGACTCTTCGTAATTTACTTGATGCGTATTAATGCAGAGTTGCTGAAATTTTCAATTTGAGTCCCATACCATGCAAATCTTAAATCTTGAGCTAGATGCAAGGCTAAGCAGCTTTCTTGACTCAACCGAATGCAAAGGAGGTTGACTAATGACTCTTTATGTAAACTGATAAATCTGTACAAGGATTGGAACACGACGCGGCATTTGTATTCGGTCGTGACGTTCCTCTTCTTGTCCTTATCCTGACTTGCCTGGAATCTCAAGACCAACGGTTGAAACTCCATTTCAATGCTAATGAGCCATGTTCCCATTTCGTTTATGCAAATTTGAACGCGATCTCGATACCCAAACCCATTGCTTGTTGGTTGTGTAAACAGAATTCTGAATGTAAACTAAATATATGGGTGTGATCCGCAGGATCCACTGTTGTGGTATGCAATTCTTGGTAAGATTGTTTGTACAGAAATGAAATTTGTTGATTAAATGTAAAATGAGGCATTTATAAAATATTTGTCACTGTAAAGTGTTTTGTGTTTATACAAATATTGCCATTTCTATTACTTTAAGCTTTTACATTTATTGTTTTACCTTGTCAGATTTCTTTTCATGACTTTCCTTGCCCGGAAATGAGAAAAGTAATTAAGTTGATGTTTTGTTAAGTTGGAAATACAACGTAAGAGTCTGGCAATGACTTTGTAGAGGAATGCATGAGGAGAGAAAGCAATCAGAATCAGATCAAATCCACTCCTTCAGTAACTTGCAGTAACTACAAACTGTAGCTTCCCAATCTAAGGAGCAAGTTCTACCCAGAAAGCAACCCAACATTCTGACGGGACTAAGGTAAAGTAAAAACGGACAACAACATTCGAAAAAGAAAGATGAAAAAAAAGAAGGGCAAGTGGGAACTTTCCCTAGGGAATCTGGCAAAAAAAATTCCGCTTTTTTCGTCTCCTGGAGCCCACTCGGTCGGATATAATTGAATTCTCCCCTGCAGACTTTGATTGGATTTGTAGCTAGCCAGTCAACCTTCTTATCTGTATATTCCCCTTACCCACCATTCCAAAGGACTTTATCCGTCTTACCCCAATAGTCACAACGTTGTAGTCTCCCAATCCAATTCACCCATCCTGCCGTCGCCAAACATCAAAATAACTTTCGGTGTGGTCATAGCTTATATCTCGAACTATGCAAAGGAACTTTGATATTGCAAATACAATACGGCCAATTCCACCATCGTCCTAGGAAGTTGCCCCTATGCGTCCAAGATCCAACACAACCAATGTCCTTCTCCATTGGATATGTGTCCTTTTATTTGACGGAGCGATGTGCTCTATCTCATGGACGTGCCATTCAGTGTCAAGGGAAAGGAAAAAGTGAACAAAAAGCAAGAGGAGATAGATTTTGGACTGATTCACCCTGGACAATGATAGATCGCTGGCTCTGATACCAACAAAAAGGGAGGAGGAATATTACATTGTCCACGGGAATATTGGCTGGTTTCTAGTGGTATCTGTAGCAGATATATTGCTGAAATCTGTCAACCTACGAATTCCGCAATGTCATCAACATAAAGCACTGGGATGTTTGTTGGGTCAGCAAAACTTGGAAACGTCAATTAACGTTTACTTCAAACATTTCCGTTTGTTGAGTGGACCATGAAATGCATATATGGTCTTATTTCTGATATTACTACATGTTCTCAGAAAATGACCGAGATAAATCTACTTGCCACTGAAATAACAAACTAGAGGCAACGAAGATTGTTTTAATTACTTTCAAATCAGTGTAATGGAACAACTATGTTTTGTTGAATAACTAATAAGTGATGTTTGTTGAGTGGTTTGATTAGAACTTTAATGGAATTCTCACTAGGTTTAAAAATAAGACTGTCAAACCAACGCCAAATTGTAGAATCTCCGTTTATAAAGTAAATCGTTACTCGTGTCGTAAAGTAATAATACGTCAGCGTGATTCTGTCAATTTCTTGCTAACATGGATTTAGTGCATATAGGTGTTAAATTTCCAGGTTTCTGTTCAATACACAAATGCGTATATATTTAATGTCAATCCTTTATGTACAAAACCTCCTAGCATAGTCTCTCCAACATTCACTAACTTACATCACATCCATTTCCTTTTGCCAGTTTCCTCTCCCACTAAGCAATACAAATAGTACACAAAGTAACCAACATCTAAACAACTTTGCACAACTCAAGTGCGGAGCAAATAAAGCTGAACTGAAAATGGAAGAGTAGAAGCAAAGCAACAAATAAATGGATCGTTTAGTCCCAAACGAGTGGGACTGGCAGGTGACAAATTATGTAAACAGCTTGAGACATCTTCAAGTCTTGAGACTTGAAGGAGTGGAGTAGATCTGTAAGTTGGTAAGCAACAAATAAATGGATCGTTTAGTCCCAAACGAGTGGGACTGGCAGGTGACAAATTATGTAAACAGCTTGAGACATCTTCAAGTCTTGAGACTTGAAGGAGTGGAGTAGATTTGTAAGTTGGAGAGTGGTGAAAGCAATGGCATGACGAAGCTTCATTTAAAACTGCTTTGCATGTCTCTGGTAAAATACAAAAATTCATTTCAATGATGCAAATAAACCAGCATAAGTCTTGAGTGTCAGAGTGAAAATATAAATTTATGTGGTGTTGTATTGTGAAGTATTAAATTATCGTATTTTGACCAACTTTTCACAATGGCAGCATTTTTAGACAGAGTGAAAGTCAAAATGTACAGGTATAAGGAAATGACTTTCCCCTGAGGTCTCCGCAATCTTGAACAGTGTATGGTTCCATTAAACCTTACGTAATCCATCCAAATCTTTTTCCTCAACTTTTTCTTCAATTTTTCTCTTAAACCAAAAGATTTACTTTATCCTTCAAAAGAAGATTGGCAGATTTTCTTTAGTTTTACCTGAAGCGGTGAAAGTAGGTGTGTAAAAGGTGAGTTTTCCTGTGAGTAATGAAGCTTTTTTTGTTATGCTCAAACTCCCTTAAAATGCAAGAACCCAGCCAGGCAAACAAGAGTTTTGTTTTGCTTTATTCTCCGCATTGTACGTATTCCCCAAGATCATTTGTTGTTGCTCTGGCCAGGTTTGGCTGTGTTGTTGTTGCTTTCCCTTCCTCCGTTCAACAAGAGGATTGTGTCCTAGGGGAAATCAAACTGGTTTTTGGTTGGCGTTGGTGTTGGTGAAATAAAATTTGTGGGAGAGAGTGTTGGGCTTTTAGTTGTAGTGATAATTCGAGTACGGTACCAATGCACTGACTGACTGTGTGAACATCGTCCGCAGTTGAATGTACCTACATTTATAGGTGAGGGTCCCTGGAGTATATAGGACCATTGTAAAAATTTGTTTGAACTTTCTTGTTTGGCAGCATTTGAAATATTTGGGGTACGCACAGTTCCCTTTTAATGAAATTGGTGCACACATTACATTTCCTTTGAAAGCGTTTGATTTCACAAAGCAATGAAATATTGGGCTTCACTTTTCTCCATATTTCATTCTTCCTCGGATGGAAGAATAAAAACCATGTTTTCATTTCATGTAGACATCATCCTATTTTTCAATGAAATGAACCAAGGTTGCAAAAAAAATCTCAATTTTTATATTTTGCAGAAAAGCCAAAATTTTCAAAGTTTATGCTCCGCTAAACAAAATGAAAACGAAAATAACTTTGTTCATCTTTCCTTCAATCTACAACTTTTAGTTTTAGAATAAAGAAGTTGACTTGCTGGAGTCAAGTAAGTCAGCTCCAGATGCTGTCTGTCTTTCTGTCAAAAAAAACAAGGAATACAGCTCATGTTCAGCTCGTCCCATGCTATTGTCTAAACGAAACTTGAGAGTTTTCAGATTAGGGATTCTAGAGTGGCTGAATTATTTACTTACAATTCTTTATTATTCCGGAAAGTTTTACTTTCACTTGAATTCTCTTTTGTTTTTTTTACTTTTGGTCTGAAAACAACTCCCGATTCAAAAGTTGCATTAAGCAGCAGCAACATACATGGCACAAGGACATTACGTAGCGGAAGTGGGGGAGGAAGTAACATCAACAACTAGTCGACGAAATGAAAGCAAATAAAAGTGGTGGTGGCGGTTGAGAATCCTAGTTCAATTACATCAGCAAAGTTTCAATAAAGTTAAAGTTGTGCATAAGTAAAGAATACTCTGCTTTCTTTCCTAGTTAGCTAGATACTGAAAAGTCTGTGGAAAGTTGGTTAATACGAAAGTCCTGGCCAGGGGCAAAAAGATTCAAAAAGTCACAACGAAAGATGCAAATCGAGACTGGTTGAGTTTTGTCATCAGATGAACTAGCAAACGCCGCAACTCATCCTGGGAAGAACTGTAATCAACTCACTGACTTGACTCTCTTATCATAATGACAAAACTTTAGAAAAGTAATTTCACAAGAAACAAATTAAATTCACGCCTTTTGGCAATCCAGCAAAAATATAGCATTCGTTACCTTGATTGTAAAAATTGTCCGAAAAGTATATATACTTTGTGGCAAAAATTTAATAGAAATCTGAAATACAACAAAATTAGCAGAATTTTTCGTAGTCAAACTTCACAAGGTAAGAGGAAAATGAGGTGCTGCCACCCTTGGTAAAGTACATAATGGCGAAGAGACTAATCGAATTACACAACAACTCAAACTTCAACCAAAGCTTTGGAACCAACGAGATCTTGGTTCCATCATCTCAATTTCACTTTCACATCCAATTTCTCTTCAACATGGCAAGAAAGAGTATCCGGTGCCAGTATCTATATATTACCATGCCAAGCAGCAGTAGTGTTCGATAACAAATTCACTTTCAATTTATCTAATGGACTCCTTTCTCAGCTACTTATGAGAAAATAATTAAATTTCTTTCTGCAGAGTTTGTATAAACCCTCTGCGCAAAATTGAACCAAGTCTGTTGATCAAAATGTGGAAAGAAGGTCCGGCATGGTAAGTAGTATTTCTGTTATGCCAAGATTTGAAACCTGAACCGTTTATTTGATATACGCAGCCTAATCATCATGCTCAGAAACGCGTAACATGATATCACTCCTTGAATTGGAGTGCATGACCAGCGAATGTTTTTTTTTAAAACTGCTAGAATTTATTTTTCAACACGTTACAATTAATGAGAGGAGATTTGCTTGCAGCGTTTTTAAATTAGTAGTTGTAGATTAAAATCAGTGCTCGGTTTCAAGTGAAGATAAACGTGACGGTGTTAATGAGCATTAAAAATGAACCAAGTCTGTTGATCAAAATGTGGAAAGAAGGTCCGGCATGGTAAGTAGTATTTCTGTTATGCCAAGATTTGAAACCTGAACCGTTTATTTGATATATGCAGCCTAATCATCATGCTCAGAAACGCGTAACATGATATGACTCCTTGAATTGGAGTGCATGACCAGCGAATGTTTTTTTTAAAACTGCTAGAATTTGTTTTTCAACACGTTACAATTAATGAGACGAGATTTGCTTGCAGCGTTTTTAAATTAGTAGTTGTAGATTAAAATCAGTGCTCGGTTTCAAGTGAAGATAAACGTGACGGTGTTAATGAGCATTAAAAAGCGGAAAAGGATTTAATCATTGCATCACATCACATTTACTATTGATTGTGTATTCTTAGAAAAAGAGAAGAATTTTGTTTTGACTTGTCTCCATTGCTAAAGCAAAACTAATTCGTATCAAAGCTGTGATATAAGTACAATCTCTGTAATGTAATGTCTAATGTCAGACTTCCTAGTAATCTGAGATTTACACAAAATACAAGTATTTACAAATGTCACATAATGCTCTGCAGTATTACGGAGCCAAGTACAGGATGATGATGTAACTCATCGTTCTAATCAGAGGCTTACATCTTCAAGCTCTAGCTCGACTCGCTCCTTCGAACTATAAAAACTTCTTTCCTCTGTATCATTAGTCGGGCCAATTTCCCTTTACAAGTTATTAATGAGTCTAGAGCTCAACTTTTAAACGAATGCTTGTCACTTCCTCCTTCAAAGTTGTTTAAATAGTGAGTTTTCCAGAAGGAATTTTCTTACAGACTTTTTCTTTGGCTTCACATCTCGACATCTTGCTTGTGGGGATAAGCAATTTTTCTTTTTCATACCCAGCCAGCCAAATTCCAACTTAAAGACAAGACACCGCATATCTTTTGCAGAGTGTTTTACCCCCTGCTTCCAAATTTTTGTCTTCTACAATTTATAATTTTGCTAGTGAGCATAACCCTGTAAACTAAGGTAATAGGAGTGATGAAATTTCTACAGAGGTTTTGGTGGGTTCATAAGCCATTTCATGAATGTGAATCCTTATCTAAATCAAATGCGAGGAATCAAAAAGAATTGCAACTGCGGCAGTGGATGAATGAATATTTTAAGACCGAGAACTACTCTCCTGATTTATCTCCCAGTTTAAAGTGTCTGAATGTTATCTACAGCAGTTTGATTGCAATCAAATTTATTTATTTGAATTCACGCAATAAAATCTTGTCAAGCTTACGGTATTTTCTGAATCGAAAACACACACCACACATCCATTCATTCAGGAAGACCATTCCTCAAGATTTGCATCTGTTTTCAAATTTATTTCAGCTCAAAGAAGCAGTGCAGAATAAGCACAGCATTGTGACTAATGATCTTGAAACGAGGAAGAGGAAATAAACTAAAATGTTATTCTTACGTGTATGATTGTGATATTGGGCATGGTAGGAGTGATGTGACATGTCACTAATGCCACATTTCGCTCTACCAACAAAATTAGTTCAGTCTCCAGCACTCCAACCCACTACATCCAAAGCATTTAAATGTGTAAGGATGTAAGGAACATGACACGTTCTATGAGGAATTTCCTCCTCCTGGGCATTGGCACTGCAACCCAAATTAGGAATTCGGGTCATGCATCTTCATAAAGTCGAAAGTCGGTGTCGGGAGTGACGGATTACTTATTCCTTCCCAGTTCCCAGGCCAGCGGCTACTTACTTACTTTCTCCATCTCGCACTCTATCCCGGGATATTCCTTCACGTCTTCAATAATTCCGGTTTCCTTCCGTATTATCCAAAGAAAGCCGTAATGCATTGTGACATGACAACTGTAACCTTTGGGCAATGAGGTTAGTTTGTGTCAGTATGGTGGGCTACATATAAGTGTGTATGTTGCATTTCCGCATTTGTGTAACGGGATAGTGTGGTTCTTTTGAATTTTTCTCTTTTTCCGGAAAATTTATTGCATTCATTTCAAATTTATTTTTCGTTTCATCAATATCATCCAGACGGCGGACCTTTAATCAAATACGCAGCAGTATCTGTAGCAGTAGGACAGTCACTGTGAGCACATTTATTACTGAATTGACTTAATCGAGTCGAGTCTCAGATCTGGTGTCGGTGGTATGGTTGGGAAAGGAGAGAGTCTCTTGTGATATGTAAAACTCATAAAGATTGAGGTTAGAGTTCGAAATGAGACCTGGGTGAGGCATTGAACTGAATGACAAATGTGTTTTCGTGACACCGTTATTCTACAGTTCAAATGGGTGGCCAGCAATATATAGGTATGGGGTGGGACAGTTACTCATTTATGGTATCCGCAAATTGGAACCCATGCCACATTTTATGATGTAAGTTGGCAGTAGGTGAGATTCTTGGAAATGATATGCAATAATAATATTAAAATGTTTTCTTGCATACTTTATTTATGACATAATAATAAATTACATTCAAATTGCTGAGCCAATAAAAAAAATTTTGGGATTCAAAAAATGTTGGACAAACTTTGCAAAATGAAATACTGATAAATTCACAAAACTTCATTCAATACTGGTACTAAAATATAACAAAATTCAACTATAGCCAGCTTCAAAGGAAAAAATAAAAACACATTTGCTAGCAGCCTTGTCGCAATTGTACATAAATAATTTTAAGGTAAAAGTCCACTTCCTTATGTTGTATGTTTTATACGCCGTAAATTACATGGGTTGTGCACAATTCTGGATCACAGATACACTTTACCGAGTCCAAATTTATCCATCTGAATGAAAATCCAATTTCAGTTTGATCTCAGTTCTATTCAAACTTCGAAATGGGGATAGAAACGCGACTAGAGAGGGTATGGAGTAGATTTAAATCTAATTTGGAGCTGGACAACGGACTAGAGAATTCCATTAGGAGCAAAGGTGCAGGTAGGTGAATAAACCACAACCTGGCAACTCCATTACCAGATTCCGATCAACCAAAGATCCATGAATAATGCGACAGAACATTATTGAAGCTGTTCCATTCAAGAGTGATTTCTCTTGCGTCCAGACGGATTTCGCTTGGATTTAATTTAAATTTCGTTCAAAGCAAATTTTGACCATGTTTCTTCCTCATCTTATGAATTGCATTCATTTTTTGGACTGCCTACGGCAAGTATAGTCCAGAATAAATAGATTAGCTAGCCATTTTCTGTAACGAAAACCCGGAATTTAATTTGAAACACAGTAATGACGTCCACCCCCACATATACACAATGAGCCCACATCATCATTTTGCTTGGTTTCCTCCTCCAATTCCATACAATGATTCAGATTGGACTTTCAGAAAGCAAAGCAAGAGAAAACAAAATATTTGAAAGCAAACTCAAGTTTCACTCGATTTACCATCACTCACATCAGCCAGCAGTCGTAAGTGTAAGTTACATGCATCCAAGCCCATCAAAGGGGTGAGGTTCTGCGGGTAAATATTGAAATACATGGAAGGATGACATGGAAAATTAATGATGGCAAAAGTACCATACATCAAATCAAGGCTTAAAAGGACACGCCATTCATTCAACGGCAACATCTCCCTAAATTACACCACACCAAGGCAGCATGAGAATCTCTTTAGCTCAGCTCTAGACTAAAACCAAAATATGTAGTAATGCATAATAAGTATTGGTGGTGTATAGATAAAGTTTCCTGGCTTTTGTTTAACAATATCCCCGCAAAGTATTCGACTTTTGAGAGCGAACTGATTTTGTTCAAGTTCTCTGCTTTCCTTTCACCCTAATCAAAATCGACATCCTCTCACATTCCGGGCTAATATGGGAGTAATGAGGAAAGTGCTGTTTCCTGTTTAATGTCAACTCATCCCAGACTCGACATTTATCCGCTTTCACTTTTGCATGCTTCTATTTTTGGTGCATACATGAAATACTTTGTGAAGACTTTGTTCTAATGAATTTGGCTTACAGTGTATTTTTGTGAGTTTGTTTCTTCGTTTAGGTCTCTAACTGCAGGTAGCAAGAGACAAAGTTGGGAAAAGTAAGTTTTTGTAATTATTAGATAGAGAGAAGAAAGCTCATAGATTCAAATTCTGGATAGTTGGCAAAAACTCATCTAATTTCCTAAATTCCGATGCTGGATCTTCAGCTTCCAATTTTCGATTGAATTCCTTTGTCGACTTTTGAACTAGTAGATTTCAATAAAAACAAAGTTCAGCTTGAGTTCGACTACTTAATTTATATGCTTGCTCTTCCATTTCCAAAGCCTATCCAAAATTTTAAGTATCACGGGGAAGATTCCAATAAGTAAAGTAAAGAAAGTAAGGAGGAATGAGAGGCAGATAGACTCAAAGGACTCTCTCCTATCTTTCTGCACTTTAATTAAACCAACTTGAAAATTTCCGTCCTTTGAAATTTGACAGGACGGAAAGGAGAGTTTGGTGGTTGAATAATGCAATGCTGTCCTTTTGCTTCATTTTCATATCTCTTCAGCATCTGAATTAAATTTCACTTTGTGCTCCAAATTCTGAGTAGAAAATAAAGTTTTTATACTGTACAACATAGAGCTACTCTTTTCTCAATTTCACGTTGCTTTTTAACGAATTTTTTTTTCATTGTGTAACCAACAACCTTTCTTGATGTCAACATCAACCTCAAAAGGCTGACCAAACCAGCAGGATAAACACAGAATAAACAGAGATTTCAATGTAAAATGAGGTTATATTTTAGCATAGAATTTCATCAAAAAATAGACGAAATCAGCCTCAAGCTGGACTGGAATTTTTAGACAAGAACTTAAACGAGCGAAATGCTTTAGGCCTGAGTTTTTAACTCCGGGATTGGCTTTAAAGCAATACGAGTTCCTTATAGAAGTAAGATATTTACTATCTTTACTTGAATTTTATTCTGCCATCGGAATCAAATAGTAAGATTGGTGTGCTGAGTGAAGAAAGTTGTTCAGTTATGCTTTTATGCTGCTCATTCCTGTCCAGCCAGAAAGGAGTATTAGTTGAGCAACTAGTTAAATTTTGTGGTGAGTTTACAGTTGGAGTCCTAATTTGTAATAATTATAATTGCTTTCCTAGCCAGTAAGACCTACAATTTGTGTTCATTTCTAAAGTTCTTCCTAGATTTCCAGGCTTTTCTTTTTAAACTTCTTCAGAATTTCGTAAAGTGCAGAAACCCAACTACAGAAATGTGATACTTCACATTTAATCTTAATTTTCCAACAGACGTGGATCAATAAACCTATTTTACATTCAATACTGCAAATGAAACCTAATTCGCCGAATTTAGTTTTGCTATTGAATATATGTATTGCACCCCATGTCCGCCTTGGCTAGGGCACAGCTTTCGCCTTCCGTTCCAGGAAGGAGAGCTTAAATGTGAAACCGTATGTTACACAAATGCGCCTTGTCTATTATTCTTTCCTTTTCGTAGAGCAAGTTGGCCTTGCTTTGCTGGTCACAGGAAATGGAATGAATAGATGTAAAGGAGAAAGATGTAGAAATCTAAGTTTTCTTCCAAACCAAGAATGGAGCAACTTTCACTTACCACCACCACAAAGACAACTTTATTAGTTGGCCACCGTCACTACACAACCGTGGACCTTGGGCCAAGCATCAGCGGAGCAACATCTGCAATTTCGATGCTAATAAGCTCAGCCAACCACACTTATATTGTGTTCTTTGAGCTGAGAGAAAGTATATTTTCCAGGGACGTTAGTTTTGAGAACTCGACGAATTCAGGCGTGTCCTTGTTTTTTCTCTCCTGCCATGGCACAAGGTTACTTAATTTCACTTCTAAATTTGCTGGAAAATACTTCGCTGGAAGGACATTCATGTCTTTAAAAGCATCCTACTGTTCTCCAAGTCACAGAAAACTACACATGGAGTTCAAATTTACATCTTCAACGCCTCAAATGAGCATTGCTCAATTTAGTCGGATACTTCAGTAAAAAAGTTCGAGTCACCAGTAAATGACAGGACATAAAACAACAGCGTTATGAAAAGTTATTTCTTGGCTAAAAATTCAAACCAGGATAAGCCACCCCATGGCATGGCATGCGGCCTTATTCCATTCCACTAATAAAATGGACAGATTTAGATTTATGCAGTAACCATTCCTAAATTGCAAATTGTAAATCATGCACCATTCTTCTCAACTGCTTTCTTTTGAAGTCAGGGCGAAGAATGACGGGGAGCCATTTCCGAAAATCTCAGAGTAACTTCCCCCAAGTAAGAAGACTATAATAATAAATATTCCAGATTTGGGCAGACAGTTTGGGATTCTGCGTGGCTTATGGAATGTAACGAGCCGACTCGCAATTTGGATTTAGAAAGAGGAAATAATGCAACGTAATGCTGGTCTGTTGTGATGTTATTGTGTGGTTGGCCCTTGCAAGTTTTTGTACTCCATAAATATGTGAGAGTGCGAACCAAAAAGAAAATTTCTCTAACAATATGAGGATTTTATGGTACTGTGGTATAATATATGTATATTGCGCAAATAAGTGCATGAAGCGTGCAATGATAGCATTAGACTTGAAAGACGAAATCTCTTTCTTGTTCATGCATTTGGGGAATTTTAGGTGGGATTGTAACTTAAGGGCATTTTACTAAGAGGGAATTTTTGAAATAATATAGTTATGTCCATTCGTCTGTCCAATAACTTGGAAAGGAGTTGGCACTTATGTATCGTTTGTGAAACTTAGTACCCAGTACTTTGGTTCTGACAAACAAAGATCAATTGGAAACTTTTCTAACCTAAATCTCATAAAGCCAATTTATACATGAGTACAAATACTATGCAATGTGACTATCATTCCGAAATTGCACTACTTGACTAGATTATATTTGTGGCTTGTTGTTTATTTAGGGCTTGATACAGTGTACCAAGAAGTGGTATGCTTATTGAACAATACATAACACAATCTGCCAATTTTGAAAAAAATCTTGTGCAGAAGCGTGTAGTGAATAATTAAACAAGATTTCATGTAGTAACAACTCATTCATTGTCCATGTATCTTATCATCTTCATATCTACCTCACGCCTACGAAACTTGACAGGTTCTACTCAACGCACTTTTGCTTGTATCTAAATATATTTCAAATCAACCGTTGGTGGAATGTGCTACAATATTCTTCGACCTAATATCTTTGAATGAGGGCACATTTGGCAGCTTAAATTATTGTCAAATTTTTATGACATCATCTATATCGCATGAATAAAATTTTGATACGAGATAGAACTCCTATATCTCAGGCGTTCAGTCAAACTACAATCAACCTTATATATCAAAAGACGAGAACACTTGCTCAAATTCTGCTGCCGCCTAAAATTCATTCCTGCATTCTTTTTCCAAAATAAAGTTCTACTACCAGCGCCGCAGTTCAGTCAAGAGTCAAGCTGAGTAATTTTCTTGCTACCGGTACTTTAAAAATGACCTTTCTCCTCCAGCCCAGCAACTTTCTCTCTCCTCGTGTTACTTGTAGGATGAAGGTTAAAGCAGAATAAAAGGTGAGATTCAACTGGGCGAGAAATTTCGATTTTTGGTCCCGTCGTTTCCCTCCTATTACTAAATCCAAGACAAGTTTCCGACTTCCTCCAATATTACACGGATCACTTGTCACCCGCACTTTCAACATCCATTCCAAAAACCCTCGTATTTTTTCGTTTCTTTCTTTTTTTATTTTGAAGAGCATAGCACAAAATTTGAAAAACTTTTCCTTGCTTGAATACTTGGGTCTGAAACCAGCAGAAAAATTGATAAATTTTATATCCAGCCTGCTTTCTTGCTGCTGATCAGATCCGTAGTATTCATGTCCAAACTTTCTTTTCTCAACATACACAGCTTTTTCTACCGTTCACTTCCAAGAAGAGTATGTAAGTA
>JAAXNX010001643.1:0-16842 GCA_036491905.1 Folsomia manolachei | reverse complement strand
CTGATTTTATTTAGATTTCGGTATTTATATCAATATTTCTTAATCTTACACTTAATAATTTGTGGTACTCAAGAAAGCCGTTTAAAAATTTAACCATTTCACAATTGTTTTATTTCCTAGATCGGATGAACTTGACTGGGCTTTGTATTTGTCTACCAGTTTGATTTTTTAAATTAGTCGACAGTGATACATGCATCTCTTTAAGGAATTTCTTTCTTTGCGCCGCAGCCAACCAACCAAACTCATCAAAGGTGTGCATTTAGGCGGAAAAATCCTGTAAAAGTTAACAAGCGGTAAATATACCATACCCACATTCACTCATACCACACCAAATGATTTAGTTAATAACTAAGAAATCAGCCACACCAAAATCCATCAAGTTATTTCAAGGCTCACCCTTAGAATTTAGGCGATCATCAAGCAACCAACCATTAAAAACAAGAAGCAATGACCAAGACTAAATCCTTTCCTTGCTTGTATCAAGCATAAAACTAAACAAGCACATATATTCGTAAACGCAAGAAATATTTAAGATCATCAATCATCGGATTTGTTAGATTCAATCTCTGTCTCTCTTTTTGGGAGTTACACATCTTATTACGAATCAATCCTTTTCCAAAAATAAAAACTCCAATACCATCCCAGCTAAATAAAACTAACTCACAACCCTTTTTTCTTCCCTTGTAAATGACAACGGAGCCAATCCATTTTGGTTTTGATTTGAATTTATATTTAACTTTGTTGAGGATTTTAGCTTTAAGCGATCACCTATCAAAAAATAAAATGCGAATATTAATAGTAACCAATAATACTCATTGAGAACGTTGACTTTGACGCTGTCAGTCAAACATTGCCATTACATTTCGAATATTTAAAATTCAAAATTTCCAATCATCTGATTCACGTCGGACCCAGCCGAAAGCAAAATACATGGACACATACATTGCCCATCAGAAAATAGACATAAGTTGTAGATATCAGTCAGAAGCGCCCTGCAAGGAAGCAATATCATTATTAATTGCCATTTTTCTACCTGTACTGTTTAGCTGAGTGATGTGATTGAGAGGGATGAAGCATAGGAAAATTATAAATTGTAAAAGGATGATAAATATTCTAAGAATAATTTTCTTTCTCTTCATGAAACAAGATGGTCGGTTTTGTAGGATTGAGGCTGGGATTTGAGCAGAATACGAAATTAGGAGATTTTTATTGAACAAATCACTTAAGTCTTGAGTGTTATTCGTTAAAACTTTGTTCTGTTGTGATATGTAGCTTGCAAGAAGAATTCATACATCCGTCTTGTCTTGCTAATGTGAGATGGATGGATGGATAGATGGATGAAAAATTGACTTTTTCCTAATACTCACTCTATTGCTAATTACTATTGCAAACATCAATCCTTCATTCTACCAACTTCTAGTTCAAGGAGTTGGATGGAACGAACACAACACTCATGTGGTCATTGTTGAATGGGAAGAATTCCATTTTATTTAACCCGAAGAAATAAACGGATGATAATGCTGGTACATTTGCAAATGCATAAAACCCGATTGCAGGAAACTTAGCAAATATACAGTTTGCAGGGGGGGGGGCTTGGTTTGCGATTTGTGACTCTCGTTTTACTTTATAGAGTCAAAACGGCATCTTTTTGCGCGATGAAAAAGAATATAAGCATGACAATAAATATAAAGAAAAGTTACTGGAAAGTTTGAACTGCGAATCGCTAAACAAACCACCAATCACTGCACTGTAAACATACCTGTTCACATTAAACATACCTGTAAACATATCTACCTGCTCGTAATTACAATTATATAGCCATCAAATTTTTCCTTTTTTGTTGCCTTTATCTGCCAAATCGCACTGGAGACCGTCTTTGTTTTTTTTATTTTGCGAAATACTATTTTCATAATGTCCGGAAGTAATACCACATAAAAATAATGTAGTCAGTTCAAGCACATATTCTTTCTGCGAAATCAATAACGGTTATTGGCACCCATTTGTTGTAAACAATTTTACAAGTTAAAGATTTTAAGTCCTGTAACATGAATCGTCAAACCGTTACATATGAAGCCAGATTGCTCCATCCAAAAACATTTCAGCTATTTTCGTCATCCTTGTCAATTTTAAATGCAAAGTGGGTGAAACTTTTTGACACTAAAAAGCATTAAAAATCAATTAAATGATCCCATATTGAATTGAAAGTATAACCATGCATTGAATCGTTCCAACCTCAACCCATTTACAGTCAATCATTTTATTTCGATGAAAGTTTGCATAGGATTCAAAATTATAATTCGCAGCCCATACACAACTTCCAATTTCCGATCAATCTTTTTCATTCCTTTGTCAAAACCAGGATGGAAAACACCCCAACTTTTTTTAAACTTATATTATTAGGCCCTTTCTAAATATGGAAATTGGGGCCAGAAGGGTTATTTTTCACGGTGGTATGGCATCAGTTAGCCTGGCACACTATTTAACGACACAATACCCATATAACACCAAGCATCATTATTCAGCCATACTTTCTGGCGACGGATTCGTCAAACATTTTGTAATTTGATATTTACTGTAAACCAAAGACAGACATACTTTTCCCTGAATCATCTTTGGGTACATTAATTGCCCAACATTATTAGGATATTTTTTATGGAAAATCTTGGCAATCATTAATAATCTGCCAACACGCACAAAGTGCGATCAACAACTCCTGCAAAGTAAGCAAAATATTATCATATTTCAAAGAAAATAACGACTATGTATCTGTACCTGTAAACCAAACAATTACCGACTATAACCACATCTATTTATCACACCCATCCAAATCCTGTCTTCTTTACTTGCCACTCATCACGAAAGACAACCCATTTGGCTAAAAAAAGTAGCAAATCTGTTCATTCAGAGTGGTGGAATTTTTGTGAATATGCACCAATCTGGTCTGGTCTGGCATCTTGAATCGCGAAATATATAAGTTAGTAGCAAACACCACCACAACTCAAGCCAACCTCTCCCATCATTTTATTATCATTATCATTTCCACCACTTACTCCAATGTACGCCTACTTATGTGTGTACCATGAATTTAGAGAGTGTTTGTTTATGTAGTCTGTTGATTTGAACACGGGCATCGCATCATTATCCGCACTTACTCGAGTCAAGTAAAGTCGTAGTACATTACATTTACAACGCTATTATTGCCACCATTTATTTGCCATCAAGTATGCCAAGACAAGCTTTAGCGAGTGAGGAAAAGAAATGAAATGTTGGACATGTATTAAATAAAAAAGAGCCAATAAAAATATCCACGTGTGGGTTGACGATAGATATTGAATATACTTGGTGGAAAGATGTCAATTCATTTATTCTCCTAATACCCAAGCGTAATCATGTTGTTGTTAGTTTTGGTAAATCAAATCATTTATGAATAATACCACGTCTTAAATTTACCTACGGTCTTCTACGATTAGTGGAAAAAAGCTGAATCAAGCCCATCCCAATTCCATCCCATCAAGAAAGAAACAGCACGGATTCAATTTTAGCATATTGAAGGATACATATTTATGTATAAGAAATCTCCCTGAATGAGCTATTGTTATGCATGCATGGTTGTCTACTAGATGGATCCAATACTAAATTTACTTTTACAGAATCACGTATGCCATAAAATAAATGCTAAATATTCTAGTCTTTTTCTTTTAGCAACTCTCCTCACCCTGCGAGCATAAAATAGCTAGGAAGGGATGGAAAAAGAGTTTATAGTCGATTTTATTCATTTGTTTTGTTACTCCATACATCACTTTACTTTTACATTTACTCAAATACAGAGTTCTGCTTTTTTAAACTTGGGAAATCTCATCTATACTGGGGAACTAGTGGGGGAAAGGGTTGATCTAACCGGCCTAAAAATCCAATCCAAATCCAAGTCGGGACGATTGAGAAGTCCCTCGGTTGTGCTTCGCTTAAAAAACTTTAATGCAATGCCTAACCTGCTTTGCTGTGCTTTGGGTTTTGTTTGGGATAGGATATTTCTTGCCCAAAATTCTCACCACCACACCACCACGTTACGTTGAGTTACGCTTACAGACTTTTTACTAGTTTGTGTGTGTTGTGTGAAGTGTAAGCCAAGGAAGGATATCCCAGTTTTGTGTGAGACTTCGTTCGAGTCGTATCACTAGCAAGTCTTTCCTCACGGACTTTTCTCCACAAAACGCGTATACAGATTAAACTAACTCACCGGTGAAAATTATTGTCATTTAGATTCATTAACATTGATAGGTTAGAATTGTGCCTTTAACTCTAAATGAGATTACAATTGCAACGTCTTATTATGCAATAATAAGAACTGGACCAATAACCCCTGGCTCGTTGCCTTGTTCTTGGTAGTGTGACTTATTGATGTTACAGTGACTAAGAATTCTGTGACATTGTACGGTTGGCAGTGCATTGCTTGGATATAATTTGAATTGCATAGCTCACCGAGCATCGGCAGAGTCAACTGCATCTAATCTAATGCCTTTCCATGTGTCTTGACTCAAGCTCAGTTTTAATAACCGACGTGACCGAATAATAAGTGAGAACATTTAACATATCAAAAATTTATATCAGTAAACTACACTTATGAAAACGGAGTGGCTGGAACAGATAAAGTAGTGTTGTGTTACTCGATATGGTAGGATTTGCACAGAAATCTTAACTTTGAGATTGTGTTTGACATTTTGGCAAGTCAATGAAATCTGAAATTTTAATTGATTATTGAAATTTTGAGTATAAGAAAGAAATCGTGTCTTAAAGTCCGCATTGTACAAAGATCTGTGAAATTGGTGATGTTATGTTGAAAAATGAAGCTAGTATTTTTAATGTGAACAAAGAACCTGCCTACACAAAACTTATGAAAACTTAAAAGCCTTAAAAGCGTACTCCTGAATTTCCAAATATTTCCTTAAAGTGCATTTCTGAATTATTTATTGGACAAAGGATTATAAATCGGGAATCGAAGAAAAGTAAAATTGCCTTAAATTCTGGAAGTTTGCTACTTTAAATTTTATGAGAGAGAAGATAAGCTTGTTTATTTGACTCTGGATTTTGAGGTGGTTTGAGTGACAAATACTCCGTAAAGTGAAAATTGTATAAGTTTGGGAAATTTGAGAAAGTAGATTCGATTAAATTGTCTACCGAATAGTAAATCTTTCATATCCAATTTTAACCAAACACATAATTTTGAAAATAAATACTTCAGGAACGCCCGCATACAGCATTAACATTTTTACGTGAAACTTAACACACCGTCCAATAAACCAACCTAAAAAGAAACTCGTTTGCGTTGGTGGTTTAGTTGACGAAATATTATATCGGTGGTAGAAACAGAATAAAAAATACTGCTCCCAACCAAAATTACATAAAGTGAGACTTGCCAAGGTGGGTGAATTAACTGTCTCACCTGAATTGAATATGAATTAGCTCCAGTTTCCAGTTCTAGACAAACTTGCATCACACTGGTGAATTGGAGACTCATAAAATACAGGATTGTTCTGTTCTATTCTATCGTGGTGTGGCCGAGACGAGGCATCTGTGACTTTTTAGTAAAAAGCCGTAAATAAGCATCCCCTTCAAGTCACGCACCATTTATTTCCTGTGCCCGGCCTGTCCAGGAACTATTACACATTGTCGACCAGGTTGGTAAAATTGTACTTTTATCAAAATTTTGTAATCCAATTCAAACTAAAAGTGGTTAAGAAAGGATTTTATATTCTGCCAAAAACCGTTTTTATGTAAGCTCCCAAATTTAAAATTCAGTCTGGATTTCTTTATTTGAATTGAAAATTTCATGGAATTTTTGGCAATAACAAGAATATATAGTGGAACAATTGGTTACTGACACTGACATTGATTCGTACATTGACTTTTCTGTTACAAAATTTATTTTGGTCTGTCAGACAAGATTTTAAGAAATCTGGCAAAGTTGACAACAAATTATTCCGATGAATAAGATTGGACTAGAAACCAATAATACTACAAATTGGAAAACAACAAATTGTTTCACCCTTATCGAAACCAAGATCGGATTAAATCATTTATATGACTGACGGTGGCAACCAACTAAATGAAGGAACTATTTTTATTTTTTCTTGCCATAAGCACTTTTCTGTCCATTTCATTTTACCGGAGTAAGGGGTAATTTTGCAAAGAAGGTTGAAAACCTTCACCCGCATACACTATCTATGTAAAACATGCCTGTATTTTGTATCTGGTTGTCCTGCATGTATATTTAATTTCCTGCCTGTACTTTTTCACCTGGACAAACCGAACCTCGGGTGAATATTTAATGTATTTGTTCTATTTTAGACTTTACTAGAAAATGGTGAAACGAAACACCTTTTCATAACGGACTCTCTCAGTCCAACTCTGGGAAACTTGAGATTCCGTGTTTTTCCTCAAAAATTTCTAGAACCCCCACTTTCACCGTTCATGTAAAAATTTTGATAATTACAGACACCAAATATTTTTCTTGTTTTCTGCATAATCACCTTCTGCTCTTTAATGAGGGGATGACACGAGTGCCTAACCCTACCAGTGGTGAAAAGCAGTTCAAAGTTCGAGTAGTCATTTTTTCTACTCATACATAAGTAGCTTTTATTAAGCTTCAACTCAACATTGATAAAAGTAGTAATTAAACGGAGAAGATGATGATTAGAGGCACGGGTCTTGGGAGTTGGTGCGTGATGAGAATTTTCACGTTCACACCTCCTCTCATGCATCACATCACTGGATTCCGTTTGATTTGACGGATCTACATTTTGCGTTTAGATTGAACTTATGACTTGGTTCAATTAAACTTAAAATTGTATTTCGGCCTTTCATCGCCATCTCAAAATCTTATAAATTAATGACTCAAATACAGCAGTGAACCCCGTATCAAATCACGGCACGATATTCATCATTCATCTCATTATTCTAGGCTAAAACTTGGTTTCCTTGATTTAATTTGATTTTTGGTAGACCACTTGAAAATGACACGAGCTTAGTTGTGCCTTTCGCCTGGAGTCATATTCCGCATTTTGTTGCATTGCGTTTCGTGGCAAATCTTGTTTAAATCAAGAGTAAAACTTTTTAATTATTAGTTACAAATCCTTGTCGTGTCCGTGATGTGTGGCTGATCTGATCGGTGGATGGGGTGATTTTCNGGTATAATAAGACTTGGTTAAGTTTAGGTTTGAAGGGGAGCAAATGTGGTAGTTTTGTGGAGAACTTGACTAGAAAACAGAGTTTACTGCAACATTACGACATTTCCTTTGCTAATTTGGCCAATTTTCTTGGCTGCAATTTAAGTAAATTTTATTTTCCATTACTTTACTTTACGTGATTGCTTAGTCAGTCATAAGACTGGGATGTAAGTAAGAACTTTTGTGTAAGTTTAACTAGTTGGACCTTGAAGATATTTTGAGTCATTTCCAACCAGTCATGTATGTATACATTTTAAATACGCAAAAACGCTGGTAAGTCTAAATTCTTTTTATGTTTTTCAACTATATTATATTCTTAACTAAGCATTTCATAAATTCGTTTAATTTGTCGTACTTAAACATACATTCGGCACTTCACACAAAACCACCCTTTCAACTAAATCCATAAATTCGCAATTTTAACACTTTATCGAGGCCAGCCATCTTTTGTCAACGATAAAACCTTAAAAATTTAACAATATTTTTAACTTCTTTTACCAAGTATACAGCCAAAGATTGGCGACAAAGCACACGCCGTTGGATTTTTTCCACTTCCGTAAAGAATTTCAAGGAGTTTCATTAAAAAAGCGGTGGATTATACAACTCATTCTGCGGAGTCAGTATTGTGTAGAAACGATAACTTAGATTGAGTTCAATTCAGTTCCTCCCATTGCAACGTATTACATGGCACATTCTTGATTTTTGTAACAAATTCACTTCATTCCACAAGAAGGCTACTTTCTGGCTTCGTTAGATAAACATTATATTAAAAAATCCTGGAATTTGCCGAATTGAGGTTTATTCATGGATATGTGAATGATTTTACGAGTTTAGGAAGAGGAGTGTTTAGTTTTCATTATATTTTATATTTCAATAAAATTAAATAAATGTCAACAAAATTAAGAGCCGTAATTCTTTTAAGTCTCAACGTCAACCCATTTCCCTCATTTCAGTTTATTGCTCTGATTTATGTAATTCCGTAGAATTCTAGCTGACACTAGTTTTAAAATTTAGACCTTTTTTGATGAGTGAATGACTTACTTCAACACCATTGTTTCAGAACATTGTTAAATAGTTGAAATTTTAAGTGCGTTGTTCATCAAGAAATATTTGCAGTGCTTTTCAATCTTTGGTTTAATTAATATGTCGACGTCGACTAATCAGGCCGGTCAATAACTCGCCAGTTACGTTCTGGTCATTTAGGAATCTGTAACAACTTCATAGACCTGACTTTGCCATACTTTTGTCTTTGTACATGCAAATTATAAAGAATTACAACAAATCATCGCAAAACATTAAAATAAACGATCGACTCAACCAAATTAATACATTAACAGCGATATAAAATCAACAAAACTTGCTCTCTTTGCCAAATTCATTCTTGTTTAACAAATTAGTAGAATTATGAGTACTTTGAAATTAATGGATGCATGTCTGTGCAGTGGTTGAAATTCAAATGACTGCTTCTGTCGTAATGCAGTTCAACTGTTATTTGAGTAAGCAGCAAAAGATAAGAAATTTCTCAAACAAATTCAACCCAACAAATGGCAATTATCATAATCATAATGTTTAGTTGGAATTGGAGCTGTTTCTCTGTTTGGTTTAGTTTTCGCACAAAACTTTTTCAGTTTTTCTTTGCAGAAGCTTTAAAGTTGATCATGAAGCGTTAAAAAAACTTTTGGCGTTAACTTACAAATGTTAAGTATTTGACATTTGAGATGTTTCATGCTGACTGTTCATCCACATCCACTTTTTTCTGTGATTCTCTTTTTAATGGGATATGATTCAGAGAAAAGAATAAAGAAAACGAGTTGAAATCAAGAGAATTCTCATCCCTAGCTTGAGCAGCTCAACATTTTTTTCTTGACAGGGAAATCACAATCATTTAAAGTAGAATTATTGTAAGTGGAGTGAATATTTGTGAATGTGGCTAATCAAATCAAAATCAAGTATCATTTTAACAATGCGCTGTTAACCAAACGGCATTATAAAAATTGAAACAAGTCAAACTACAAAAGTCGTCAAATCCAAATGATATCCTATTCCACCTATTATTGCAATCCGTTATACAGACAATTCATCCATCGACTCCTCTCACTCAATGACATTCAGAAAAAAAAGAATCACATGAAATAAAAGTTGCAAATAAGGGATTGCCAAAAATTCAAGTAATTCGCTCCTCTCTACTCCAACCAGAAAAGATGTACGTACTTGACAAGTAATCACAATTGGAGCAAAATGCCAACTTTTTAAACTTCTTGTCTGGGCTCCTCGATTTGGACTCGTCAAGTGAGTTTTGGCTTCGTAAATTGTGTTTTTCTCGTTCTCACCCTTCCCATCATCATTACAATATCAAGGAGCGAATCAAGTCTGGTAGTTTAGTCTCATTGTTACAGTTTCAAAAATTAAGAGACACATTGATTTACATGACCGCTTCTTTTTGTCTCCCGTCGATATTTGCTTAAACAAACTAAACCAATGGCTAAATTCTTGCATGCCATCATCATCTTCATCATGGGTGATCATTAAAGTAATAAATCCGTCCAAGGATCTAGGTAGGTATATTCAATAAAACTAGAAAGATCCCAGATCAAGATCATAACACATTCGCAAATAATGTGGAAAGTATTTTCAAATAAAATAAAAATCCTTTCTTGCAAATATTTAATAAAATCAGAACTTGATTAACTTGCCTTTAAGCAATAACATACTGTGATTGAATCAGTTGGTGGCCGAAACGAGAAAAATTTGAACTAGAACTTATGTATTATATTTAAGTTCAGTTGAACAATATGTCTCGAGTAAATTCACAATAATGCGAAAAGACATGCAATGTCAAAAACAAATAAGGATTCAGTCAATTTATTTAGATCTGTCTCCATTTAATGGAAATCAACGCAGATATGGGTTGAGTAAAATTGAACCCAAATGTAGACTGGCATATGACCAAATAAGAGAGTGAAATAAACGTAAAATATGTAGCAAAATTGGTCAATTCTATCTTATTTCTGCTGCTGAAGGTCTAGTTTACTCGGGTTTAAGGACAAAACTAGATTTCTTATCTAGAAAATGCACAAATGCAAACCCAGTCCGATTCAAGAAACAGCCATCACATTGGTTAAGGTTGAAATTCATGCATGTCTGCTTTTCTGTAAGGATTTGCTTTACTGCTAACTTTACTTTGTGGCTAGTTAGTGCAGGATTTAATTTAATCTGTCACATTTATAAATTTTGCTTGAATGAGTCTACCGCAAAGTCACATTCAAATTCAGATCAGATACATATAAGCAAAATAAAAGTTGTCGCTCTTTTGAATTTTTCGTCCAAATCCGGTCTTCGGGGAATTAAAGTTTATCCATACAATCTATTGACTATGTAAATAGACGTTGCAACAAGTTGGAGTATTGAGATGGGAAAATAACGCAAAAAATCTTTGTGGTTGACGCTGGTTGAGCAAAAAAATAATGACAGAATTGACTGCGACATGTCAGACAGTTTCGCTATCTTTGTCAAAAACTGGAATTAATTCTAGAAAGGTCAAATATTTTTATGACAAATGAAACATTCTTAATCGAAGCGAAATTTGTCATTCACTGAAATTCAAATTATAGGTTTTTATACGTGTATATCAAGTTTATGAATCTGATTTGTTATGTGTGTGCAATTAAATTGCGAGTATAAATTTAACATCATCTGCTCAACACCAAGAATACAAAATTAACAGATTTTCATCACAAACGTTAAACTTCTCCAATATATTTGCGAACTATAAATTACGTTTATGATATTTCGTCTTTGACGTTGTTTTAAATTGTTTCCAATAGAATAAAACATTTTTAATTAGGAGTGGCAAGAATAACTACTACTTTAACTTACTACTTTACCCATAGAATAAACCCTGTTCGTATCATGGCTCTACATGCCTGACATTAATTAGAGTCGGCATTTGGTAGATCATTAGGAATGTTAGACTTTGAGTTATTTATGTATACAGGGACATAAATTGCGGGTAAAATATCACCCACCCATGTTTGTGTGTCTTCTCACCTATAAAAATACACAGATCCTCACTTGCATCGAAAAAACAAATACCGAAGTAGTCTGATCTTAACACGAAATCCGAAATGCCCCGATTTATTTACTTCGATACGAGTGATAACCACGCAATCTACTTCATAAGTAAAAAATTGCAGAAGCCGAAAAGCCAGTCAGTTTACATATCTTGTATTTGTACAACTTCGCTTTTTACCCACCATAAAAATGTGAGAATTGCCTAAGCCTCCTTTTTCTAAATCATTACGATGAATAATTTTTTCCACAAAATAAAATTATTACTCACTGTTTGTTACCGTATCATTTATTTCATCAGTTATTGGAACCAGTGGGATTTGAACATCTTCGGGGTTGCATTTCAATTACTACATTTCAACATGAACAAGAAAGAAAAGTAGGTGTACATGTCAATTTGTTACAACTGCCCTTTTCCTTTGCTACCACCATTTTCTCGTATGTACATACAAGGTAATCCAACTAGACAGGGAGCAGCAGCAGGTGAAGGAATTATACAGATACGTAATCATAAATTTATCAGAAAATGTCAATTTTCTTGGAAACTCTCTTTTTTCTGCTTCATTCAAGATTCAACCCTCATAACTTCGTTGCTCAAAAGTTGAAAACTTGGAGAGAATAAAAACTGGTTTAACTTTATTTTACTTTTCTTTTGGTTCAACTGGTACTGGTAGGTAGTAAGCAGGGCGTTGTCTCATCACATTATATGGTAGGTTTAAGTTGCAACCAGCAAGGGATCTATATAATGTGGATTAACTCTGATAGGATTGGATTACCCAGCTCATCTCTGCCTCATCTTGAGTAAAAAGTTGGAGAAAAATGGGCAAACTACAGATATGCACAAACTTCATTTTTATTATAATAAAGTCACAAACAACTCATTTGTTAGGTAGGTGGATGAATGAGAGAATATTAATGATAAATGAGCAACCTTTACATAACCAGACCAAATTTTACATGGTCAACTAAATCATAGCAAGAGCCAACCAAACCATTAACATTAGGATTTACTTTATTTTCTTTGGCTTTATTTCAAATTGGTTTACTTTGCATGAAAAAACACAATAAAATGCTTATAATAAGAGAGTAACTCCATTCACTTATTTTATGCATGCACACTTTTTTAAGGAAAGAAAGTGAACTGAATTTTATTTTACGGGATTGATTTGGTTTAGTTTGCCTCGTTAAAACAAAGCCCATCCAAATCACTCACCTTCTTCCCCCTGAATGTTGAACATGATTAAGACAAAGCAAAGCAAACACCGACTGATTCACAAGATCAGAACATAACTGACTACCTGTGATTGGCAAGTTTTAGTTGACAGACAGCAGAGAACTCGTATTCGGATTTGTTTCATGTTTTGATTTTGATTTTGTTAAAAAAGTCGAATATTTAATACTTATCCAACTCCAAATGCAAATGAGATGAAGGAATAATTGGAGAAAAATAAAGGATTCAAATCCCGTTTCATTTCATTTGGTTTGGGTTGTATTAAAATGCAAAATAAATAAGTGTGGAAAATGCAAATCATAATTATTGTTGTAGAGTTTCAGAGTTTTTGTTGGGTTTGGGATTTGTTAGTTAGTCAAATTTTGATTAGAATTCTCTGCCTTAACAACACCATTAGCATTAGTTTGATGGGGTTGGATGCAGTTAGACGCCTGATTAAGGGAGTTCAAGCTCTTAAAAGTCTTGAGGTATTAGCATTAATTGTGAAATAACTTCATTTAAAAAATTATTTAGTATGATTCAAACCACTCTTCTTTCCCCACATCCACTGGTTAGTTAATGAGCAAGAAGGTTGTTTAAGTTTGGTTCATTTTCTTCATATTCTTACAATTACTCATCTCGCCAGAAGCATGTTTTAGTGAGGAATGTGCTTAAATTGAGAAATTACATGCAAATGCTTAGAATCCACAAAACACAATCAACTTCGAGCACTGATCTTCTTTCCACGAAAAAGCCAAAGTCGTCCAACCTCTTTCCATAAAAACAAAAATCCACGCATTTAACTACTGCTTTTGTTTCAAGAATTCAGACCAGTTTTAAAGAAATTGCTGATTTTATCCGTAATCCCTGCTGCTGCTACTGATGAGTGATAATGTGCTCACAAGTTCATTTGTGAAATCAACAATCGGAGCCTAGAGGGTAACATCATACATCAACTCCTAAGTTGGATAAATAAAATGAAATAAATAGCACTAACAACCAGAAAGAAGGAAAATGATTAAGTAAACGACTTTATAGTTGAACTCAACTCAGCATTCAACAGTTAATGATGACCACGGGTGGGGTGGACATAAACGAAACTTTTATTGTGGACTGCATCTGAAGAAACCCTGTCCTGTGTCCTGTAATAACATAAAATTAATTGTCAGACAAAATATTACACAGATGGTCTTGACCTATGTAAAGACTCAAATTTAAGTCAAGTCCAATCCAAAGTATTTCTGCATATTAAGAAATATTAAGAAAAGCAAGGACATCCTACACTTTGGACAATAAGATCAATTAAATTATTTAAGGCAGTGTCAGTCAGAGGCAGTAGCCATTTATTAAAAATTATGCCATAACCCTCAAAATTCCACAAAAAGAAAGTCGAAAGTCTCGTTAAACGCGTTAATCACATCACTACTTGCCTGGCATGCATATCTTATCATCTTATTATAAAACAAATCATGGTGACCATAGGGTAATGGGTTACCGAGCAGGAGTCAATACCCAAATTTAGTGCGTATCTCTCTACAAAATTTGTAAGTAGGTTTGCAGTTGTACTACAGAAATGGAGTTGACTTGAGATCTTAATCAGAAAATTACATTACAATTGTCAGTCAGAGGCAGTAGCCATTTATTAAAAATTATGCCATAACCCTCAAAATTCCACAAAAAGAAAGTCGAAAGTCTCGTTAAACGCGTTAATCACATCACTACTTGCTTGGCATGCATATCTTATCATCTTATTATAAAACAAATCATGGGTTACTGAGCAGGAGTCAATACCCAAATTTAGTGCGTATCTCTCTTCAAAATTTGTAAGTAGGTTTGCAGTTGTACTACAGAAATGGAGTTGACTTGAGATCTTAATCAGAAAATTACATTACAATCAAACCCCAAATATTTTACAGATTTTAAAGATCATTTTGAAGGATTCCATTTAACTTTGACAAATTTATGAAGCTTTATTTTTATGAGACAATGTTTATATGCTTTCCACCAACAAACAACACTTCTTAATAACCTGAATGAATGGTCATGACTGACGGACGTGCTTATTTGTTACGGACTTGGATGACCCAACCAGTTAACTTGATTTGTCTGTCGGAAGGCAGTTCAGTGGGTTGAGCAGCATGCAGTCGGCATTATTGAATTGATTCAATTCAGTTTGTAATACAAACTGCGTCGCTAATATGTTTCTAGTGTTTGCATTATGACCACATCATATCATGACCAAGAATACGGATTAGAAACAACATGTGAATTATTGTCATCTAATGTCATATACTAACTTAATTCTTAGTTGCTGACATTTTAAAGACTTTTTGCAAACAACGTGATTTGATTACCGTGATTTGTGTGACTCACAAATTGGGAGGTTGGCCGGCATTCATGGGCATGACAATAATGCAAAACGGTGAAGATTGGAATTCAAATTTCATCCCATTTGATTTGACTTTGGTATCAAAAATTATTGGGTTACTTTTGCACTTGATATTTCACAGATTAATAGATTACTCCAATACTTGGAAAGATTTACGTGTTCTAGACTGAATAAGTCTTGGAGTAGCTTAAAGCGTAAAAGGCAAAGCACATTAATCGCATCGGAACGCACTCAATACTGATTGATTCATTGATTCATAACTTGGTGAGACAATTACCTGATTACGCGACTAATCTTGTGCACAATCTAGTTACTAAATTCTAGTACAACTTTTTATTTTATGCGCATTCTTCCCATGGATTGCGTTACGTCTTGTCGTGGTCATAACTTTGGGCAAATCACGGCAAATTAACTCAACACAAAATTCAAGCTAAGCCAATCTGGTCAGGGTGAAATTAGCACATTTGGCTCAGTTTGCGTGAATTGAATAAAAAAGACGTGATAATTCAATATGATCGATCAACATATTAAAATGCATTAAAATTTATTGTTTATTGGCTCTGTGAAATAGAAAATAAATGAACGATATTGGCAATAAGAGTAGGAGTCCAATATGGAATTATTGATGGCATTGACAAGTTGATGTCTGTTTTTTGTGTAATGAATAGCTTTATGGAATAATTGCGTATTACACTTAATTGGATTGGATTTGGCATAATTTTGCATAATTTTTTGTAATGACTGAGTCCCATTGATTTAATGGAGAGATAAACAAATAACAAAAAATGTGTGAATTTTCACATTTAAAATGGAAGCATTCTACCTGTTGCCTCAGATTTTAATTAACATCGTAATTATCCTGATAGTGAAAAAAAGTACGTAAAATCCAGTAGTGCCTGATAAAAAGAAGCTCGTGCAGTTCCAGCTACCTCTGTAAACTCGGATGATTCATAGCCGTAGCCATGCACGAAGCATTTTTTTCATGACCAATGGCCCGTTCAATTATTCAAATAAAATGAGAAACAACCCATATAAATTTTACTCTGGTAAAGAATTACCATAATTTCACGAGATTGGTTGAAATAAGTAAACCAAGAATTTGGAGAAGATTCGAATCTCATCTCCTTAAGAAGAAGGTGATAAAACAGCTTGAGAGTCACGATTTTACGGGACCATTTCGAAGAACTCTTAGCTACCGAAATTTGTGTTGATAAAAATCAAAAAATCCACATGAAAAACAATCTCCATATTTTACTAAAAACTTGAAATTCCGGGTCATAACCACGCGGGTGGTGTATATGCTTGGGTTTGAAAACTAGAGAGGTTTTCCTATTACAGGGAATGTATTTACATTTAAAATGTTACAGTTTCTTCGCTTAATCGGAGCAACTCTGACTGAATTGCCCTGGGTGGAATGTAAATGTGATTTTTTTATAAATTAGATCCACTCAAGTCTTTTACTTCGGGTTGAAGTTGCCTCCGTTTCACACAATTTTACAACATTTTATGGCTTTTACTGATGATCAATTTGAAATGCACAATTTAGTAGGAATAATATAAACGAGAGAGAAAATAACGAGGGTTAGCCAAGCCCATAGTTTTTCTGCAAAAGATTTACAATGCCGATATGCAAATCAATTGATTCCTTAATTGCTTCTATTACATTGCTCTAAAAAGTTTGGCTACGAATCTCAGAAATCTGTTGTAAAACAATTAAAATGAAAATTTTGTTAAAATTTCGAAACGGCGCTTTAATGCAAAAAAACTTCACTTATTCCGTGTCAACATCTTTGCAAAACAGAAGCGCTCATTTGGCAAACATTTGCTAATACTTTCAAATTCTCATCAAAAACTTACATCCTCCGGCACTTTTTTTGAAACAAGTAAAATAATTACCTACCCAATTTAATCTACTTTATAAAACAAGGACATGCACAGTAAAGTCAAGTTCG
>JAAXNX010001642.1:0-16846 GCA_036491905.1 Folsomia manolachei | reverse complement strand
CTATACCAGGTTCCCTTAAGGTTCTAAGGTTTATTTTTATTTCCTTCGTCTGCTTTTGCCCTCTGCTAAAATCCTTTACTGTTTTATTGCACTATTTTAAGAAAAAGTGCATTTTTTTAAACCTTTCCATCTCTCAGTTCTTAACAAAAGATAACAATTCCTTAATCCTGGTTATATAACTTGTAACTTTTTTGTACAATTTGTTAAGATTTTACAACCCTTAACTCTGATTTTTAGGGTTGGTTGGTTATCTAGATTCTTTATAGGATGTTAGATTGTGACTTTTTTAACCGATTTCTCTTCCATTCTCTTATTTATCTTGCCTAAAAAAGAGTATCATCTTATTTTACAAAAATTTATCCACCCTTTAAAAAATACTTTGTGAATCTAGGCCAAATCTTTTTCAGTCCAGTTTCGGATAATGAAGGGAATAGATCGCATTTTCCTCTCATATTTCTAAATTGTTTCCAGTAATTTCTAAAAGAAATTAAACCTGGATCATATATTCATCAAAATGTGTTTGTCAAGTGCAGTGGAATGTTTGTGTTAGTGAGCAATAATCGTAAGGGTTAAATAAGTGCGTCATTTATTTCTGATGTCAAAATAAGTTCAAGTTGCTCATTTAAAGTGGTGGCAAAAGCCAAAGCAATATCCATTCCAATAATTCGTCCTCGTTAAATTAAACTTAACTCCATCCTCCAACCAAGTAAGTTATGTGAGTAAATGTTCATGTTAATGGTAATGAGTTGGTGTTATGTTAGCATAACTTAAAGCCATTCCCAGGCTCATTTTACAAATTGTGGCAATTCATCATTCCATCGAGCCAAGCAGACAAATTATCCTCAAATTATTTTCTACTCTATCATCATCTCACCATTTTCAATATCAATCAAACTTTTCTTTCCAATCTGAACATAATTTAATCCAACTCGAGTCAAGGCTTGGCTTGGTGGATTATTTGGGATAAATGATTTCCTTTATAGAACATTCTCGTTCCCATTTCCTGAAATACCAACAAACAGTCCATCTTGCCAACCATTATGGTTGAACCATATGCATGCAGCCAATCCGGCCATCCTGCTGACATCCCTGTGAAGTTTCCTTGTCTAAAAAAATATGTATCAGGCAAGGGAACATGCATCCACTGTTAAAAGTTTCCCTATAAATTCTCTGGCATTTAGTCTCGTAAAGTGTTGGTGGACAACCCTTCTTTTTGGTTTAACGTAAACTTAAAGCTTGCTTCAAGCTATGGAAGATGAAGCAGCCGTTTGTTTAAACCCTTCTTAATATGTACCCGTGTTTCTTGTGTGTAAATACCAATGCTATTACGCACCATTGGTTGCATAGTATTTTATCTGGAATATAATTGTGACTTGTGTCAAAATTTTACCAGTTAATCAAAGGTAAGCCAAACAAATTTATTTGGTAATTACACTAATTTGCACACAACTCGAGACAAGTGAGTCTCAGGAATTTATATGGATTTATCTCACCCGTGTAATTAATGAGTTATCTCATTTTATCTAAGAGATTGATTGGAATTGAACTTGAGACTGTTTGCGTTAACGTGCAAGCTTGTCGGTTGAAGGGACTGGTTAAATTTATGTTATTGTTTTATTCATTTAGACAAACTAGACAGAGTGGCACGTTACACAGGGTAATAACCATTATAATAAATTACACATTAAAATTTGCATGCATAGTAAACACCGTTTAAATTAGGTGAATCATGAGACAAGTAATTTACACAGGGATAAAGATTAATCAAAATCTGATGAGTTATAACTTGTCACTCTTACGCATGGCAACTGGATAAGTTCATAATGAGCATCATAACGGAGTGATTTTATTTGCTAAAACCCTGATAAAAATAAAAAATAAAATCACGCCATGGTTTAGGTACTTATTTAGAAATGTATTCCCATTTTGAATCCCATGTTATGACGAACTCCTGAAGGTGTGCAAGATTCGGAGAAATGCGAACTAAAAAAACAAGCTGCCGGTATCCTTTGATAAGTCAGTGCCCAACTCATTGTTTACTCTTAGAAGCCAACAACCCACATCCATTAGAATGACCTCGTCATAAAAATGATATGAATGAATATTAAAATAATTAAGTTAGCCTTACTCCAGTGAATTTTGGTAGCGAGCTGATTTATTTGATACTCCCATATTTTATTTGGTTTGGTCGAGTTCACCGGGTCTGTACAAATTTAATGTGTTCAAGGTCGCTCTTCCAATTAAAGTTTTATGAGGATGTTAAAATTTAAATGTTATTATGATTACGGTGGTGGATAGCAGTCTCATATTCGGTAGCATCTTGTATTGTATTTTAAATTGGTCGTAAACCTGGTGGTTTAATTTTATTTAAAAAGTTTCACTTTCTGTAAAAGTGTGTAATAATTACAGAATGTTATTTCCATTTATTTGCAGTAGTGCTCGTTTTTTTAAATTTCTGTATTTGTAAATTTTGTATGCATCGTCTCTTGGTCAAGACAAATAAAGAGTGGAATTTCTTAAGGAAATAAATGATATTTGCAAATGATATTGGAGTAGCTTATTGTCGGTGTCGATTGACAATAAAACTCCTGCAGAGTTGGATGTCATTGCATTAATTGCTGAATGATTTACTTGTTAAGGAAGAGGGTAGCTTATTTTACTAAAATACCAAGAAATGAATTAATTACATAAAACAGGAGCTTATTTCAATTTTTCTAAATTTCACATTGGGTGGCTATTTAGCAATGTAGCGATTTTGACCCTGGTTCATTGGCCAAGTTCAACCTAATTTTTTTAGTAAAATTAAATACGCAAATATACCGTTGACACGGGGTAGAGAATGCACAATTCCTTAGTGGCTATGGAGTGGATAAAATATGCAAATCGTGACTGGTCAGGGAACTGAGTTTAAGGAATTGTAATACTTTCAACGAAAGGATGTCTTGATAAAGATTGTGTTCTCGAGAAATATGTACAAGTTTACAGTAAATCCAACGTACACATTGGTGTCGCGTGTCAAGTAACAATTATGTAGATTTTTGCATTTTTTCCTATTTTAAATATCAGTTTAATTTTAAGGAAGGGCCAGAAATTAATGTAGCAGCAAACAAATTTACAACCTTCCCCGGTTACGTATTCCGTAAGATGTTTGTTGATATTTTTTGCCTGACAATGCGTGACATTGTTTAGCTGTACATCCTTGAAATCAGAAACATTTTCAAAATTCAACGTGTCATGTGCATGTTAAATTATCTGGAGATTGTCACGGAATGGGTTGTGTATTTAAAAGGCTAAATGATGAGTTTAACTCGTTTAAAAACTGATATATGGACAAACAACTGGCGGATGCTAACTGTGTGATTAGCCTTCAATTAGAATTTTAACACGAAGTGCGACAAATCAAATACGTTAGTTATATTTATCGAGTCCCTCACCATCTAATTGGAAACCTGTTGAATATGTTTATTTCAAGACAAACTAATACACATACTGCACCCATTGTTCACCTGTCATCCATTGTCCACTACTCCGTTTGAGCTGTCACTCCAAAGAAGATTAGAGATTGGTGAATGAAATTTAAATTTATTTTTTAACCAGAGCTGAGGGTGGACGGTGATTTGAGAGTTGCTAGCAGATGCATAATTTTATAAAATTTACAGCTATGCATTTATCTTGGGATGAAATGAATGCAGTCAAATCTTCAGAGTTAGTACAACATAAGCATTTTGTTCGATACATGGATTTCGAGCATTTCATGATTTGTCGAAATTTTAAAATGTTAGCCCTCAAACTGGACTGAATCCTTAAAATTTGGAATCTTTAACAATCATAGGCATGCATCAACCTCAAATATTAAAATTAAATAAATTAGGTACACATCTTTATTTTCTGATACTTGCATTTTGGTCTTGTTGGTCGTGTCAAGATCAGTATTTGCATGATTCCAATTTGCATATGCTGTGACATGACCAAAAAAGTGGATCAACTTTAACCATGTCATGTTCTAGTCGGGCAAATAAATTCAATAAACTTTTGAATTTGACAAGACTTTCTCTTCTATTTTGGACATGGATGTGATGATAGTTTTCAATTAATTTAGGCACAGCTACAAAATTTAGACTATTTGATGTTTCTTCTAAGAGATGTTATTATTGCCTCCTCCTTCTCACAGTGATTGATTGGCAAATTATGCAAATATTCAATTACTATTGACAAGTTGACCTGCCTGCTTTTTTGCATATAATCTCATCTCTGTCTACTCTGCTCATAAATTAATTCATTGTTCATAAATATAAATTGACATTTAAGCAAATTAGAGGTATGTGGTGCGTTACTCTTAGTAAATTGACGTTGGAAACAGAAATCTCCATCCCAGTTGTCCTATTACTTTTTGCGTTATTTATGCGAGTTACAGAAAACTATGCAGAATTTGTTTGCAACAAGTTTTTTTAATAATGACGAAAAAATCAAATTATTATCTTGCACTTGTATTTGTCTTACATTCCAACTTCTTCAAATATTAGCATGGATTACTGTTTAGTTAAACACAATTTTTACAGAATAATGATGACTTCAAGACAGAAGGAGGCTATTGCACAATAACAACATAACTTATGTTAATTAGCTGCCGGTTATTCTATTCATATCCATGCAATGTATCTTGCAATAGCCTTGTTATTCACATGTCTAACTCTGACCCTGAGTGACCAACGGCTTAGTTACAACTTGTAACTTACAACTCTTAATAATTTAATTAGAAGATGATGAATAACCACTTTACTGCATATCATGTCACGTATTTGGACGTGAGTGAATGGTTCTCTACTCTTACACAGTAAGTGAGTTGGCTACATAAAAGTAAACGAGGAAACGAACGGGAGGCTGAGAAAGTTGACAATTCATAATGGCGGAGTTAACTCCGCCCTTTATTTGCTTCGTCTCTACTCAATCACTCCAGGCATAGACTGGCTTGGATAAGTTCTTTTCTACTCTTAATGAACGTTGTAATGATTGAATTAAGAAAGAATGACTTATTAGCCAGTTACTTACTTATGCAGAAACACCGACAAGTACCAGGTTCGCAGTATTAAGTCGAAATCAACCAGCTGAGACTCATTGCATGCATGCCTTGTCGGTTTCCAAGCACCCCTGGGGTGGTAATGTCGCTAAATGGGTAAAGTGGTGAAGGCAGACTCAAGCGGCAACAATGGCCAAATTGAAACAATCCAATGTCAATCCAACAATTATGAAATGGGGAGTAGCAATGGAAAGACGTTGCTTAGCATAACTGACTAACAAAAATATGAACCAGTTGATCGACTCCACCAACAATGGAATGCCTAGCTATACTCGCAACAAGCATTGTTGAACAAAGGGTTGAGTCTGATTGTTGCTTACAGCAGCTTTTTAAAAAGAACCATGCAAGTCTTGTATACTGCAGCGGATGAAACAATTACAGACAGAGGCGAAGATAAGGTGAAGTGGTCCAACCACTTTTTCAATTTATACTCATTCACTCACTGACTGACTTCCCTTGTTGGTGTCTCATCGCCTTTATCAATTTATTGATTTATTACCTTATCCAAGAGAAGATTCTGTGTTCTCTTAGTCCGTCTGACTCTATCTTTCTGAGCATTTTATTTACAATCCAAGCCAAGTCATGTACAGATAAAGTGGTTGCTTCGTTTTGGTTTTCTTGCGTCCAACCAAGATTTCAATTTTAATTAATTGACTCTAGGACGTTGTTAATTAAACGTGGTAAAGGTCAACTTTGGCAGGTCCATACCTAATTAAGGATGGTTAGGTCACTGTTATGTTTGGCAGATTGGTCTATGCAAACAATTTGCATGCAAAATTTTGTTTCTTTTAATTGCGTTAACAAACAAAAATCTGTTGCATTTTACTTAATTTACATGTCAGAACAAAAAGCAAAACAAATTGTGAATGAATGAATGCATGATGAGAGTAAAAAGAGAAAGAAAGAAAAAAGGACATAAACATTACGGACAAGTGGAGACTATAACGGTAACGGTTTATTATGCGGAGTTAAGTTTGGTTTTATAGTCGTTTTATTATCCGCAGTTTTCCTCACCACACCACAACACATTCACTTAAGTTACTATATTTAATACGTGTCGGGTCCCAGTCCGGTAGTGAGTCCTCAATTTTTATGCATACAATGGCACAAAAACTTCGACAATTTGTAAATTAAAATGTTTCCAGTTTCTTAAACTTTGTGACATTCGCCAAGTAAAAGTTATTCCATTCAAATTTTCATTCACAATACGCAAAAATATAACAAACAAAACGAAACGCATCCCACACACCCACTGGCGATTTGCTATCTTCCTCAGTTCCAACGGTAGGATTTATTAAACATGAAATGTTTTGTGAGCTATTAACACGCTCTTAATTGGTACTTAAATCTTTTAATCTTTCATCTAATAGAGCAACTTATATGCAACCTTGTTCATTCAACAATGCCGAATAAGTAGTGAATGAAGTTGATTACTTGCTTCATTCAAGATTTGCAAATATTGAATTTCTGACTTAAACGCCTGCAAAAAAAGTGCAAAAACCTTTTCTATTTACCAAACTTTTGAATGGAAGGAATATTGACCCGTGCATGCTACCCAAGAAATAATTAACTTCCGGCCCAGTTCCCACCAAGCAAACTTACCACCCACCGAAATTACATAAGCCCTGCTTAATTTCCTCTCTGCCCCCCACCGTGCCTCTGTTTTCTGGGCCTGTCACTCATTTTCATTCCTATTTTTCCAAAATACATTGAACCGGGTGCTATTGCTGGCTCCTGTAACAACAATGAGTTGCTCATTCGTTCTTCATCCTTCAACGCCCAAGTCAACTCAACCAAACCCTGAAATAATGTAATGTTAATTAACCTGAGAAAATAGAGCGATGGGGTGTGCGTCCAAACCAATCCAAGTCTGGCAAGAAACCGGTTTACTTTACTTAACCAAGTTTTCTTACTCCCACGAATTGTAAAATAAATAGATTTGCATTCAATTCAATTATAATTTTTGCAATTTTAATCCCCCATTTTTATTTAATGCAAACTTTAAAGCGGTGATATTTTGTTGTGATAATATTTATTATGATGAACGTAATTGCAACGATTAAGTACTGACATTGTTGTGTTTTGAGAAGAAGCTTAATTGAATCTGGTTCCGTTACTTGGTTTCATCCGACTGACATTGATTGACGTTGAGGTGTTAATTGAGATAAGGATGGATGGGGATGGAGAAGNGAAGCTTAATTGAATCTGGTTCCGTTACTTGGTTTCATCCGACTGACATTGATTGACGTTGAGGTGTTAATTGAGATAAGGATGGATGGGGATGGAGAAGATGGCAAATTTTGATTTCCTTGTAATTTTCTTATTTCTTTGTTTAGTCTTTAATTGTTGGTAATTTGTCGTAAGCTCGTAATACCAGCGGGCGTTCATGCATATTTTCCTTCCTGATTCTTGGACAAGTTTTAAGAAATGTGGTAATGTTCATAAGCTTGTAATTTAAGTTTTTTAAATGAAATGGGACTAAGGTCAATTACTACAAATAGATTTGGACCTGGGACTTTGAATACAAAAAAACTTGAAGAATTTCAATTGGAACCCAAAACTTTTTTTGGTTTGGAATCTATTTCCCAAGGACTTTGTGTTGTCTCACATTCTCTAGCCTAGCCGACCCATCCATTTCATGACGTGGCTGGTATCTTCTACCATATTCGCACTGGTTGGTTGGTTTCCGTGGTGGATTTAGTTGTGATAGTTGGAGTTTTGAGTTGTTGGAGTTGGTGAAGTTATTTCATTTGTGATATGGAATGGAATGAGAAAGTTGGATTGGATTCTCCCCAGCCTTTCTCCCGGGATTTCCTTTCCAAGACTCAATAATACCCGGAACGTTGAAACGCACTTTTCCTTCTCCCTCTACTATTTTCCCATGTCGTGTCTTGTTTTGTCATGTTCCACTCTTGACTTCTATCCGTAATATATGGGTGGGTAGGGTGGGTAGAGGAGTGAGAAGAAGAATTCATGTATTTGACCTAAGCTATGGAAAAGTAGTCGGGGTGATGGATGGCAAATGGAAAGTTTTAGAACACCGCAAAAGTCGTTTTTGAAATGCATCATCTTTTTTCCTTCCATTTTCTAAGAGATTCCTTCCTCCGGTGACTATTGCAAATGGGTGAGTTTTTTGTGTCTTATTTATTCGGCATACTGTTTGAAAAATGGTGCAATCATTGCATTGCAATGATTACGGATTTATAAGTAGATGTGAGATACGCTAATTTCTGTCTTTCTTGTCGTGCAACTACGTAGAACTGGAATTGGCACGGTACAAATGCGTCCAAATATAAATCATGGATCTTTCCTTTCGTGGTTTTGCAAGACTTTGAAATAATAATGCCAACCCAACCCACACACTCAGAACTATCCTAGGTCTGAATTCCTTAAAGTAAAGAATTTCCATGAGAAATTCCTCTTTCCTTGGCCATTTCATTGCGAGCCAAGCAAACCACAGCACACAACAAGGAAAGCAATATGAGACGGAAAAGTTTGTTATTTAGTTTGTCTGACTGTGTCTCGCAATAGCTTACAGGGGTGGAATGGGGATTTATTCCGAATTCCATCTATCCACCATTCCACGCCATGTCATCCAAACTTCTTTCGGTTGACGGATCCGCTAATCAGTTTTGACACTCGGGATGGAGGCAGAAAACTCCCCAAAGTAAAGAAGGAAGAGGGAAATCTATTGCATTCATCTCAGAAATCTATGACATGTCCATCCATTTCTTTTCTTGTTGTATTTTATTCTGGCGTAACTAAGACTTTAAAGATATGGAGTAGAAGGATAATTTTATTCCTGCCCACGCAATGTCACGCAATGCAGGAAGTGTTTGATTTAAAAAATATCGTTCACATAGTATGGAGTATTAAAAATGAATATTGCTCAAACATTAGAAATATATTATTTAGTTCATATGAGAAATATGCGTGCATTTCATATGACTGTCACTTTGTCAAACTAAAAAAACAGTTTTTGACTCGATAATTTTGCACCAAATCACATGACAAACCAACTTTTCAGATAAATGAAGGAACTATACGCTAAATTATCCATTGTATAATATTTATGTACTCCAAACACAAACATCCAATTCCTGACCAATATTGGATTTAGATTAAAAATATGATAAACTTTTTTAGGTTTATGTATTTTTGATATTTTGACACTCATTGAGTCATCCTATTCTGATGTTTATAATGCCGAGTGGTATGGATGAAGTAATAATTTTATGTTCCAAAGTTGCGATGAAATACTAGATTAGTCTGGCCACAAGTAGGCAATGAAACATGTAAAATTATTCACATTTATATTAACTACGCTCCAACTACGCTACTGACATGATTTAAGTTGTTTTAATCTTATCTTATTCCTTTGCGTGGTTGATAAAATAAAACCGTCCAAAATAAAAATGGTGGTTAATCGTTATGCGGTGCAGTAGCAGGGGCAGGCGTTGAGATGTTGGTTTTTTATTGGCGTTAGTGACCATGTTCAAATGCACATCGTCAATCCTCAACCCCAATAAATGGATGGATGATGGAGATTTCTATGAATTGAATGGACATAATTCTGCTTCTGTTTCTTATCTCCTTTAGACTTTCTTGCTGAAATGGGCTCGGCTTTCCTTTGCTAAATTATCCGCGAACCATAAGGTCACCATAATAATTCACCTCATTTTATTTTGTCCACTGCTAATTCAACGCGATTCAAATAAATGTTGTGGTTCGTTATATACAAGCATTTTTGAGTGAGTACGTGTCTTTTTGCATAAGTTATAATTTCAAATTATCTCCAAGAAATTAGACACAGTTACAGAATTGGTCTTTTCGATACGAAGCAATCTTTTACTGACAAAACTTTTAGAATACCAAATACCAGTTTTCTATGATTTGTATCATTACAAAAAACTGTGATAAGATTTTGCCATTATTCAAAGCAGTTACTATCAAAATCTTTTCAAAATTAAAATGTCTCTTCCGAGATTTAGCTTCAATTTCCTTTGGGCTCATAAGAAATTCAAATTTAGGGTCACCCAACCATCCTCATCTAAGTAAATGGAAGTCAGGACAAAAGTCCTTGGTTGGGTGGGTGGGTAAAGAACAATTTAAGAAAAGTTAACAATGAATCCTCTCTACTAATTCGGAATTCGGATTCAGAGCACGTTACATTACGTTGATTCGGAGGGATGGCGGCTTGGCGTGTCATGATGGGATGGCGAAGGGGGAACTATTCCATCTCATTTTTTCCATCGCCCTCTTTTTTTTCAAGTGTTTGAGCCTTCTTCCGCTTTAGTGAGGAAAATGAATAAGAAAAATGTAGGAAGGAAGGGAAGCATATTGCAATTGGTGGAGAGATGCAACTGGCTGTTGTGCTCGAAATTCTGAATGAAATGTGGATATAGATGCTCCACATTCTGGAGTCATGTATATTGAATTGCTTATTGCTTTTCGGCAGGCTGACTATGTACATATGCATCTAGACTCATTCATCTTGTCATGAGTAGTTCTTAGGGCAGGGAATAACCAACAAAACGTATGGAATATGGAGGTGGTATGATCTGCTTTCTCTTGTAATTGTTAAAGTTTTGCTCACATTTTGTTTAGAATGTATCTTAAATTTTGCAATTGGTTCCAATTTTCTGCAGAAACTTGTCACAATTTCTAAGTGATTTTTCCTAATGCTGTGCAATATGTCAGCCATTAGCTGTCTAGATATAGAAGTGTTTGCTTGGTAGGGGTTCTCCCTCCTGTCTAATATTCGAACAGGATCCATTTGAGCAAATGACTCACGCCACTTCTCACCAGTCTGCCTTGGACCTATCTGTCTTTGCATATGCAATAATGCCCGGTTAGACTGCGAATCTCCTGGGATATGTACATACTACGAAAAGGCAAACACGGAACTGATCCATCCAATCCGACCCCAACGCCCTTCATCTCCATCCAATCAAAGAGATGCTTCAGCCACATCTACTCGTTTTGGTTGCATTTTAATCAAGTAATTGAATCCCAGGTTGAAATCCGCTACATACGTTTTTTTACAAACATTCCCTAGAAATTTGTGGACAGACAAAAATCAGGGATAAAAAATGCAAAAATATGGAAACTCAAAATTGCTTTTGCTGATGGGTTGACAATGAGGCATTTATAACATAAAATGTGAGAGATGAAAATGACAAGGGAGCTGATAACGCCGAAACTACCCGGGTAGTCTACATTATGCAAGTTTTGATTTGAATTTTTACTGGAAAAAGACCGGGGAAATATTGTTATTAGTGGGATGGGGAACATTTTATTTTTTTCTCGAGGGATCCCCGTAAAGTAAAAGTAAACGAGTAAAAAAGGGAAAAGTTGTGGGAATTTTATTCTTGAAATGTTCCTTCCTTCCTGAATTTGTGGTTTTTACTCTTTCCTCCAAAAGGAGTAGCCAGAGAGTGAAGGGAGAGCAGGGTGTCATTAATTCAAGTATTATGGTAACGAGAATGACGCCGGAATGGTATGGATATGGCGGTGAGAATGGAAATGGGTGGAGAAAGTTGGGTAAGGATAGACTCTTGTGTTTGGTAATAAGAGGGATTTGAACATAGAAAATGTGCGTTATAACCTGCCAATAGATTGAAATATTGAATATCGAAATGAACTCTGTAACCTCTTTCCACTCCTAATTATTAATTAATCCGTGCCACAATGGTACTTATTCCTCCTGGACCCTCATTAATTAACGCATTTACCTCAGCACGACACACGACGTCAACACCTTTCCTTCCATACCTGACAATGAGGTTTGAAATGGCCAATTAACAATGTAGTTAATGTCTTTTAAATGCCCATTTTTGATTTGAAACGACCAATTTAGATTGTTTGAACCAAACGCGTAATCATTATGCGGCTATATTACATTCAATCCAATGTCCAAATCCAAACCCAAGAGTCCAAATTGAACCATGTTTTCCTTCAAAATGGCAGAGCCAAGCATGGCGTTGCTCATTATCATCAGATTCACTTGGGTAATGGTCGTCTCCTGGCCACCGTCATCTGGTCAATTCCCAAAGTCTGTTGCCACCCTTCCACTATTGAAGATGGCATCAAGTGGTCATCATTTATGTAACTGTGTAAGGTTGAAGGTGTACTTTGGTTTTGGGGTCGTGTCCTTACAGAACAATGAAAGCTGTCACTTTCACCCATCATGACATCAAACGACCCCTCACCCGATGACTAAGCAATCACAATTGTGATTCACAATACGAATCGTCATCAGCCACAGCCTGACCAATCCAACAAAAGGGTTCCTTCCGAGCATGCAACTAATGAGCACTAGATCAAGAATGCGAGTCGAATTCCAGAAATTTAGAGTAGTCTGAATAATCTTCTCCACCCAAGCACAGAATAATATTTGATCAGAGAGAGAAACGAATCCTGACTCGTTAAAGTGATCAAAATCTCATTAAATTTAATGAGGTGACAGTTGACTACTAAAACCACCACCATCAGACCACACCACAAATAAATATCTACCAATCAGCCACAGCCACACAAGTGAACAATGATTGTGGAGTGCAACACAATGAAAATGGAATACATTCATTATTACTGCCCTGTCTTGGATTATTAGTGATACAAGAAAAATCATCCGTTCTTATTTAAGAACATGGGCCACCCAACCCTGGTCCGGGGCTCATGTCGACTTTTTATGTGGACACTTGACGTGTAAACGATATTTACATGCAGTTACTTCCATATTTTAGTCTCTCCAATTTTTAAATCAGTTTTTCTTTTACAATGAATTACCAAGTCATAGCAAGTGGTGCTGGGGTAGGTGGGCATGAATGGCTGGATGGTTGGGTGGACCACATGGGGTCAAAATGGTCGTATTTCAAGTGGTCAGGGGATGATATCAAAAAATTGGAGGCCGTGGGGCTCCTCTCATTTTCCATCTCATTACTCATTCTTATTTTGTGGCTGGAAAAATTAGTTGAATTTGATTTCAGCTTGTTTTGTTCTTTGGTATTGCTTTACTTTCTCTTTAAATCTTGAATGAGTTGGATTTTGCAGTCAATAAGAGAGTCTTGTATATTAATAAGAATTTTAAATTTAAATACTTAGCATATTCCAAATCATAAGCAGTGGAACTCCAAAAAGAAATATGTGTTCGTCATGTACTAGAAAAGAAACCAAATAATAGTAAACTGTCACACTGTAAATCATGATGTAAGGCGAGATATTTGTTTTATTCACAAGTGAATGATATCTAGACTCGCAGAATAATTCCTTATTTAGTCCTGGATAAAGCCAGACAAGATTCAAACATGGTGATGAGATTATATTATTTTCATGTATGTTTCTGTTAGTTTACCCTTGACTTGCTTCTAGCCTAGCAATAAGTGTCCTGCTGTGCGGACCTGACCAAAATATTATTAAAAGGCACAGAAATAAATGAGTGCAGAAAATTATTAATATGGAAGTGAATGAGTGACGAACTTCCTCCACGTCCAGCAGGGTATTGTTTATTACATCGACTCGATTCTCGCCTTGCGTGGTTAATTATAAGTGGGAATCATGCAATAAAGTGGTTTAATTGACTCGACTGGAAATTGTAGGAGTGGCTAAAAGCCTATGAAGTATGAAGTACTATGAGCTTAATAGCCTAGCAAACCAGTGTTAGCATGAGTAGGCAAAAGTGAGCAGCGAAAACGAATTGAATATTCCAGATAAATACGGCTTGTGTCCCGATTACACATTGATCTCACTAAATTACCCATTATATTTAGATACCCAATACTATTTGATCTAAATAAATATAAACACATCAAAATTTTGCCTAAACCAACTCACAAACAAAGCAAATATGATGTCAATCATTATGCAGGGACACAGTAAACTCCCAGATATGGGCAGAGAAGATATCAAAGTAAATTCTAACCCATTTAGATAAAATATGAGTATGAATGAACACCACAACCAAAATGCAAACCAAAACTCCAACCACAAATAGAATTTGCTTGTTTTGTGTATCTGTAAAAAGAGCCTGTATTTCATAGTCAGACCCATCCTTGCATATAATGCAACATACAAAATAAACCAGCTCATAAAATGCCTAATAAAAATTCATCTTTTAATGTCTCCTCATCTTCATACGACCACAGACCACAGGCAGACAGTGCAAAGTAACATTCATCCATTTCCTACAGAGCCATTCATTCCATTTCATACTTTTTTTTAACTTATTGCTTGACTAACTAAACATGAAAGTCAACCCTTTAGAGGTAAGCCTTATAAATATCTTGGATTATTTGCATACTCATAATTTAGAAAAGTAGTTTGTTCTCTTCTTCTGAGATGTTTAGACTGCTAAATATTCCCACACTCGGTCCAGGAAGGTGGTGAAAGTCGGATAAAGACCAACTTTTGTTCTATTATAAATTGGAGCGGGGAATCAGGCAGAGAACAAAAACACCGAAATTTTTTGTACTACCAAAACCATTGGACAATATGCTGATGCTTCTGCTCCTGGACTTTTGTTGTATTGGACAAAGAACCAAATACTAGAGGCAGATAGACAGATGCATCCATGCAGACAAGAGAATCCCCTCTCTTCAAACAAAGTTTGATCCAGATTTCTTTACAAAATGATAACAAACTTATGAATATAAAGTATCCAGTGAGTTGAACCACAGCCTTTGCTTGGGTACTGGAAGCATGCATATATGTATTTGAAGTTTATTTACAAGATAGCTCTTCTTTGTGATGGTTTAGATTATGTGGATTGGGTTGCAATGGAATTGGACAAAAATGCATCTGCAACTGGAATGAGATTTTTGCTTAAATCAAACTTTAGAAAAGTATTACACATTTTTTACCAGTAAACCCAATACACGACTTTCTCTACTAAAAATAGAAGAGAGCAATAACCAATAAATGTAATGTTTGCATTGTATTTCTTACTTATAGCTGTAATTCAATACGCCACGGCAGGTTAATACACCAATGAAACTCTCATTTACATGAGTTTAACGACATAAAATTTCGGAATTGCTCTTTCCGTGGTTTATTCTCTTGTTCTCGTGGTCAAAAGTGGTTTAAAAATCAATCGAATCGAATTCTCACAGTTGGTCCGTCATCCATCATCTCCTCCGTAGGATGTTCCCATTGGTGGATACCTATATTCTACGTGTGACAACCATTTTGCCAGATTCTGGTCTCAAACAGCCTTAGGAGGGGTACTTGAGGTCATTCAGGGTTCCTCATTGACATTGACTTTGGACCAGATCCCATCCATTCACTCGTGTTAGCTGTTACCCATTGTTGCATTTATGCTCTTTTATCTCCATTCCTATTCCTGGACCAATGGTTGCATGTTGCATGAGAAGAAAAGTCTTGGAGCAGACTGCAGGCACTTTTTCTCAATGGATTGCCTGCAAGGAAGCCCTTTGTGATTTGTACCTTAAAAGGCCTGCTCCCTTGTCGCTTTTCTTTTTATTCCGGGAGTTTTATTACAAAGAACCATACGATGTGATGCAAGTAAAAGATCTTTTTGAATATATGATCTGATCTAAGGTTTAAGAAAAATCGTAGCTAATCGGGTGTGATGAGATATTACGTGGAAAAGCTAACTTCGGGAGCAGTCAACCAGATTTTATCTCATTTTACCGTATTTCATTTACGACACGATTAGTATTATTGAGAATTATCCATGTATTGGTTTGTTACTGTGTAAATTTGGAGGTGTTGAAATGTTTTGGGAAAGGTAACAGAAATCCATGAAATTTCCAGCTTCTTCTCCTTTGTGAGATAAAATCCGTAACGGTTAATCCTCCTCGTAAATGCGGTGGTAATAACTAAACATACCTGGAATGGATTAACCCTTTTACAAACTTAAGCTTTTTCTATTTAAGCATTGTTCAGAATCTGTATTTTTTAAGGAATGAATTGAGCAGGAAATAAATTGAGATGTAGAATCTTTTATCCGGTTTGTCATGGAGGACTTAAAAAGTGCAGTTGAACAAGGAAAGACAAATTGACGCTTATTTTAGAATTTGAAGAAATTTTAAAATTCTTACCACTCCATGTCAAATCTTACATTTTTCTTGTTTGAATACGAGTCCTACCCAGAGTGGAACTGGAAGAATCTGAATGTTTGACTGGGTATGAGAAAGAAAAGCAGAGGAATGAAAATAAATAGTGGTGGGGCGATGTGGTGAAGGATCTCATTCTTATATTCTCATCCTTCACTCAGTCACTTTTGTCTTAGAAAAAACAGACAGCTTCCACCCTAACCTAAGTTAGGATTTTTTTAGCTACAAGGAATCCATCTTTCACAACATTCATCATATTTCTTGACTCCAAACAAAAAACCAGACCAGGCCACATTATGCAGACGTTTCCTTCTCTCTAACACTGGTTCTAAATGACAGACATAAAGTTAAGTGAGTTGGTTAGGGATTCAATTCAAAAACCAAAATCTTTTAACTTGTCTACGTAATTTTCGTGTACAGACTTTTAAATTTTCTAAAAACAATCAAGCCCTTTTTTAACTGCGACACCACAGAATTAGATTACGGTTAGATAATTCCGTGTAATAATGCTGACAACGTGTTTTATAATTCGAGCTCTGGCTGAGTTAGTTCACTTCTATTCCTTTCCACCGGGGTCGTGTCGTTGCTATTGCTGCGCTGGCAAGAAATAAAAACTGCAACGGGGCATCCGTTCTATTTTTTGGTTGGATTGCGTAGTTGGTTGTGGTATCGTTTGTTTTCTTAGTACAAAAAT
>JAAXNX010001641.1:0-16851 GCA_036491905.1 Folsomia manolachei | reverse complement strand
ATGTCGCAGTTGAATCGCTTTCCACAATCGTCTTCGAGATGAAGAGCCAGTCTGCTCTGATTTATGAATTGTTTAGGACACTTTTGACATTGGACGGGTTTCTCGACGAGTCTGGAAGGAAGGAGCAAGGATTTAGTAAAATTATGTCATCAATTGTAATTTAAAGTTTGTCACCTTCTTGGCTGTGGGGCGGCGGTGTGAGTTTTAACATGATTCTTGAACGTAGAAGCACCTCTACAATATTGCCCACATGTCTCGCAAATGAATCGAGCCTCATCTTTTCTTTTGTGGCTTCGCATGTGTTCACGGAGCAGCCACGCATTCATTAATGGTTTGTGGCAGGTGTCACAAGAGAATTTTCTAGTGATTATAAAGTAAAATCAGAGCATTGATAAATAGTTTGATTGCTTGATGTCTTAATATTCTTACTTGTGTTGCTCCATGTCCCGTAAAGCTTCCTCGCCATCGACACACTTGACATGTAAAAAACTCAGCATATGTCTTTGGAATATGCGAGAACTAGTCAAGTCTTTGTTGCAGGGTTTGCAGAAAAAATCTGGCATCGGATGAATATCTCGTTTATGAGAGGCAAAGTTTGCCAAAAGGTCAAACTCCTCGTCACACTCGTCACAGGTGTAAGTAACGTCCCCATTGTCAGAGACCCTATTATTAAGCTGTTGAATATTTCGCCAAATAGTGTAGTATTAATTAATGTCTTACTTTTTACACTTTTCCGACTGTAAATGCAAAGGAGAGTAGAGATGTGTTTCAAGGCGAGTCTCCGAACAGTAGGAAACGTCACAGAGATCACACTTGTATTTCCCAGTGATTAACAGGAGATTGTGGCTGGTTTTGGAGGCAAGATCGGGAAGCTTTTGCCAACATCTTGCACAAATTAGTGGGTCTTGAAGGGTCCATTTCCTGGTGCAGGATACAAGAGAAAACTTAATGTTTTCATTTACTCCTCGTATAGTATATAATACTGGCTTACTTGTTAGTCTTTCCCAATTTAGGCCTTTTCAGATTTGATATTTCATCACGGTCAATTTCTCCATCCGTTTCGTCGCCACTCGCTCCAGAGTCAGATTCATCTTGGTTGTGGTCATAGTCTGAACTTTGTTCCTTGCTGGTGTCAGGATTCCTTTCAGATTTTGTGAGATCCAATAATTTCTTCTGTGTCACTAGTCGACTGTCCCTCAAGAGTTTGTGGCTTGATAGAGTTTCAACATTAAATCTTTTAACAATTGCATATTTAGTGATATTTTGATACTGGATTTTAAACTTACCCAGGCCTCCAGCTCTGAGGGAGTTGAAATATTGAGATTCCCATCTCCTCAGCACCTTTTCTTAGCCCGTCGTGCAGTTTCCTGTTGAGTTGGTGACGAAGTAGTTTGCTGGGTTTGGAAAAGGATCGTCCACATTCTTTACATTTGTGCTTGCCGTGCTCAGGGTCAGGTTCCATTTCAGAGTCAGAGGCGTCGCTATTACTGCTGGAATTATATTTGGTTTTTGAGAGATTCTGTAATTTTGCCTTCGCCTCTGCCAAGAGTCGGCTTGCACGTTTAGGTCGAGAGTAAGTGTCAGTTGTATCCAGAGGTGTGTCTTCCATCTCAAATATTGTATTTTGGCCAAGTGGGGGTAAGTAGTCCATTTCCAACTGCTCCTCAGTTTCCATTAAGTCAAACTCCATGTTCAAAACGACAGGTTTCATCTCTTCATCCGTATCTGGCTTGATTTCCAAGGTTACAGGATTGAACTCCTTTTGGCAAGCTTTCTTGTGAGATAGAAGTTCCAGGAGGAGAGGAAACTCGAGTTGGCAGTAACTACAGACAAATGTCACTTCCCCAATTGGACCAACTCTGTAAATTAATGTACAAGAAACTTTAGTTTGTCCAACTCTTCACAAACTAAAGAACTCGAGCATTTCTTTCACTTACTTCCTGCTATTTGCACCCTCCTTATGACGTAAAGTCGATAAATGTTTATCGAGTTGATATTCTCCAGAATATTCCAATTCACAGACTCCACATTTTAACATTTGACTGGATTTCTGATTCTTCCTGAGTTGACTGATAGCCAGCTTCTTGCTTCTTTTGCGTTGATAGTCCCTGTTGGTGCTGGAAGTATTAAGTATCTTCCCACACCCTTTTTTATGAGACACAAGTCCCGCAAGAAGATTGAACTCCTGTTGGCAGCAACAGATAAATGTGACATCTCCATTTATTTCCACTCTAAAAAAATACCAAAATTTCCATTAGTTTGCAAAATATTCGAGATAAGCTCAAGTCAAGCTCTGACCAAGAAAGAATCTCGTTGATTACTTACTTCCTACTATTTACACCTTCCTTGTGGAGAAAGGTCTGGAAATGTCGAGTAAGATGGGATTGTCTGCCGTATTCCAACTCACACACGTCACATTTTACTTTCTGGTATCGAGATATGGAGCCCTCGTCAGTTGCAGATACCCTGATTTCTCTGCAATAATGTAAACATGAGGCCGACAATCATACCGCTTGGCATAAGTATTTCCATATTTTAGTAGGCTTACGTCTTTTCTTGCTGATCTGGAAGACTTTCTCGACGCTGGCTCAAATTTTGTTCTATCTCCATCCCACCCTGAATTGGTCTCATCTCCTCCAGCTCCCTAATTAAGATTAAATATTATGCAACAATGGAACTCTAGTAAAACAATGCAAAAGAATACTTCCAATCCCACTTACATTGGTTCTTCTCCATCTTCACCCTCCCTTGTACCAGGAACATCCTGCCTCTGTGACACCTCTTCTGAGCCAGGAACAAGAAATAAGTCATCCTCAATCGGGTTTTGGCTAGAAAGGCTGATGTCCAATTTATAATCAGTCAATATGACGTCGTCATCTTCCTCTTCTAAGTTAATTGGAAGCCCTTTTGGCTCCTCAGAGTCGGAGTTGGCCTCAATATCAACAACTTCCAGTTCCAGCTGGATCAGCGCCCCACCTTTGGAACCTGCCTCTTCACTAGGCGACTCCTTGTTGGCAATGTTTCCTCTCCGGTCTGAATGCAAAAAGAGCAAAAATTACTTATTTTCCTTCTTAATCATTAACTAATTATGAACAGGACCAACCATACCATTGTCAGACCAAATTTTTGGTGATGTTCTAGCAGCAACTTCATCCACAATCTGCTCCGACATCGGAAGAAGGATACTCTCCAATTTTTGACCTCCCTCAACATCTAAATCAATTGGAAACTGTTCCGCTGATAGTTCGTCCTCAACCTCCGACTCTGATTCAATGTCAGTCATCTCCAACTCCAAAGCGCCAACCGATGTCCGACTATTGTTGGAAATCTCATCCTCCTGAACGTCGCCAAAGTTGTTGGAAGCCGTCGTCCCAATATTTCCACCCAATTCTAAAAGTCCAGCCAACAACAATTGTTACCATCATATTTATTTTATGTAATTTCTTCTAAGAGCCAACTAACCATGATCATCCTCCATTTGCTTGAGTTGAATCACAGTCCAGAGACAGGTTATAACCCTTTCCACCTCCGTCATCAATTTGATTATCCTCCTCAAAGTTTGGGAGCAGGGCGGACAAATCCAGACACAAAAACTGGACGAAATATTACTTCCTCCTTTCTTTAACACAAATTCCTCCAGTATCCCAATCTCTTGAGGCGTAAATGGGCCACAGTTATCATTGACGACACCACAAATTGAGCAACTTGGACTCCTCCCATCACAGGAAACTGACACTTGGTCCTCTTCCACCTTATCCGGTGATGTCCTTGATAACTTAAGGGCCTTATTGGACTTGACCTTATCCAGGACTAGGGTGCAGGTCAGCAGATCTCGCAACAAGTTCCCAGACCCTTTCCTCAAAGTTCTCTCACTTATCGCCATCCTGAACTTCCAAGGATAACCACACCTGCTACCCGAATCTTGACAAGTTCTCAAATAACTGGACACACACTTTTTACTGTGGCTTAATTTCACTTATTTTTAAGGGAACTGAAATAATTTCATTATTTTACAAAAGTGCACGTGCGTGGAGGAAATGTCAATCAAAACAAGGACCCGATTTCCCTCTCTCTTTTTCGGGATGAGACAAACAATCTCCACTTTTCAGCCTGACACTCATTTCTCAATTTAATTCCATTTATTAACAGTGACATCCTAAAATTTACCTAATTAACAAATCGCGTGGTCAACTACTTTACGATGCTAAACTAATCATGTCCTAAAAGTTGGGAAAGTTGCTCAAATCTCAAACCACCGGATAATCGCAATGTCCTCTCTCCTCCTGGAAAAGTAGACCTTCCGGACACTGGAAGATATTTGTGACGCCATCCCTGCAAATAATGAAGCCTCGTCCAGAGTCCGCGGTATGAGGATAAGTCCCATCCTTCCTATCCTCACAGAAGTACCCACACTTAACTTGGTCCGGGAAGTGACACCCTTTCGTCATAGAATTAAAGAGGAGTGGCGATGGACAAGAAAAGACGGTCATATTTCCATCCTGACATCCAGTAAATTGGGAGCAATCTGTGGGATGTGGGTGGAGACCTGCGCCAATATTTAATTAGTTGGCGCCCAAGGCGTCCAACAGTGAGACATCATGTTCAAAATAATCTCGAAGATCTTACCATTCGTCTCATTGTTGCAACCGAGAAACGACGCCATCTCCTCAGTAGATGGCTCCCTAACCTCCACATAAAAAATCTCCTCATCCACCACCCACTTCCTCGTTGCACCATCAAAACTCGCCCCACCAAAGCAGTACATCCTATTCTTGACCCAAATCGACCTCGTCGAAATCTCAAACCTTCTTCCATACGTCCTTAAACCCTTTACAGGTCGCCAGCTACCTTCATAAGTATCCCCATCCCACGTGTAGATGGCGTAAGTCCCATTTCCTCGGTGCAGATCATACCCTGCAAAAATAAAGCCTCTGTTGCCATGCCAACCCACAGATGGCACACTTAACTCCCTGAATTCCGGAAGACTCTCAACTCTAACTTGCTTCATTGTATAGCTCTCCAAATCCAGTTGTAGCACCCGCTTTTCATCTCCCGCCATTAAAATGAGCGCCTTCCGCCCTGAAATGAACGCCGCGGCGTCAACCACATAAAAAGAAAGGTTCGTAGTAATCAAGGTCCAATTGCATGACGTCATGTTAAACGCGAGAAGATTCCTGCCATGCGGATTTCCACCCAGGAGCAGAACCGTGTCGTTAACTTTGATGAATAGGACATCCTCCAAATAAAACGGCGCCGACGCCACGACCCGGGTAGAGTTTGATGTCGTATTGAATAAATGGATTTCATCTCCGGACTCGCTACCACCGAAATAGAAGATGTTCCCGTGTCCATCGGATTCGGAGGCGCCCCACCGCGCGGGCCCGGGAAGTGTACTAACCTGGGTGAGAGTTTCCGAGGAGATGTTAAATTTTAGGATGGCACGTTCTGCATCTTGTCGGGAACCTTGGAGCAGGTAGATGGAGTCACCGCCGTCGTAGTGGGGACGAGGCGTTTTGCTCCCGGAGGGGAGGGAGATGTTCAAGTAGCTTGCTGTGAGCGCGGGCGCGGGAAAGCTTAAATTCGGCGCATAATTGGATGAAGGCGTCACATTTAAAGGTGAGATGTTGCTCCGGGACGGCTCTATTTTCGGGATTTGCTCCAAAACCTTGTTTTGTCTTAATGCCAACGAAGTTAGGATGGAATTACAACCACTTGTTTTGGACGCCACTTGCTCCAGTTTCAATTTAGTTTGCTCTTCTTGCAATGACAGGTTGGTTAGAGATTCTTGTATGTTAGAAATCTTGACGTCTATGCCCACAAGTTTCAATTGCAACTCGGAACTTGTTTTTTGGAGCTCTGTTGCCAGCTCGGTTTTTATTTCCTCGATTTTGCTCTCCAATGCGCTAGACAGACTGCGAATAGCTTGTTCAAGGCCTTCAAACCGTTTGTTGGTAAAGTGTTGCTCGCGTGTTATCTGGGATTTGGTTGTCTATTTGCAAAACAAAGTTTTGTTTCGTATATTAATTAATGCAAAAAATATTTTCAGTTTACCGTCACAAATCCAAAGACAAGTAGCAAAATTAAAGCTAATTTTTTCATGATTTATTCCTGTCCAGCTCCCAACAGCTAATGAAGTCGAAGAGGTCAGGAATGGGATCCAACTGCAAAAACATCGTTAACCCAGTTTACTTGAAAAGTGGGACTAATATTCATATTGGATCATTACACGAAGCAATCTGTTTAGCAGTATAATCTCCAGAAATACTCGTACATCACCACAACGATTAATATTCTGTGGAGATTTTAATTAGAATACCACTTGAATTTATGCTTAATGAATACTACTTCCACGGCTTGATATCGGCGATAAATAAATGACGATCTGTAATGATACACAATCCTTCAATAATAATGACTTATTTACACGCTGCAGCAAACCCTCACTTTCTGCATGATGTTTTAGTTCGTATTGGATTCAGAATCTTATGCTTGTTTAAATGAAAGACTCGGTCAATTTCAGGATGCCAATATTATATTGACAACATAATAAAAAGCTCCGCGTCCTAAGTAAAATGCTGTACGTATCTGTATAAGAATTTATGCAATTTGCAATGATTTTAATAAACACACATACTTGAGCTGTTAAAGTCATTTTTATTTATGACCTCTTTTATTAACCTAACATATAGCTTCTGTACTTTACTCGTAGTTCGATTAAATATTAGTTCATTTCTACATATTTACAGAAAATGGATCTTTACCCAGTTTTATAAATAGTTTCTCCATCCTACATCCTAAAATATTAATACATTACATCACAATTCTGCTTGGTATTCCCCGCTTCAATTATTGTATCCCAATTCTTCTTCAGCTTATCATAAATGAGTCCATATCCCCTATCAAACAGCCTCATGACAAAGTCCATGGAATGTATTTCATTATAATCCAGCACAGCAATTGCCCTGTAAGCATCCTCACACTCTGGATATTTCTTTAATTTGCTCACAAGTTTGCTTCTTGCCTCCAAATAACTTAGCAAACCAAGTCCTGACTGTGTACTCGTCACAACTCCGGTTATCTGATCGATAACCTCGCTCCCGAATGTGTTACCCGTTTCCTGCTTCCCTTTCTGCAATTCTAACCAAGTAACCAGGGTATTCGCTGCGGCATTAAATTCCTCAACGTGGGGCTGAATTCGGGCCCAAAATCCAAGTATTTCGGAATTTGATGGATATTTAAACTTTTTCTGGGCCGAGGATAAACCCAAAGTTTTCAGAGACTCAATGACAACCACCTGCAATTTGCACAGACAAAAAAGTAAATTATTAAAGATTACCCACAAAATTGAGACAATCCCAAAAATTCTTTGCTTGTTTCTCACTTTTTCCGTGTTGTTATTGGTGTCTGGGCAGTTCACGATGCTTTCCGGAATGGATTTTGACAACAGATCCAACTCTTCTCTTATAAATACAAGTATTCAGTTTCAGTTACATTCAGAACTCCAACCAGATATCGGTAAAATTTCTCCAGCTTCACCTTATTGTCCATTAATTTGAATGCGTATATTTCTTGAGCTTCCTTACAAATGTTGAGACGATACTCGTCAAAAATCTGGTCGGCTTTCAAAGTTTGCTTCATGGTGACACTGGAAATATTTTACCGATATCTGGTTGGAGTTCTGAATGTAACTGAAACTGACAGTGGCTGCATACTTGTATTTATAAGAGAAGGATGAGTCATCCTGCCCACCTGAGTAGTGACGACATCAAAACATTGTAAACAAATATCAAGTTCAAAGTCAAGTATGCGCTAGTAAGTCGACATCCATTAACGAATCCCATTCATGGTCCATTCCACGAAATTGCATAAGTGCTTTGACAACGTTGGCATAATGTAGTAAGCAGTATTTAAGAGCTACGTAGAATGGGTGAGCATCATCATCATTCAAGTTGTCTGAGGTTTTTTGTTATCACAGCTTATTCCATGCAACAGGTCTGCAGTTGCATTACTACGTATTATCCTGTGCACCTTAATGAATAAGACGTTATAAAACTGAATGATATTTATTTCACTGGTAAAAATTCCTTTTTTTATTCAAATACGTTTGCATCGGAACGAGCAATACTTTGAAAATATGAGTCACAAACAAATTCCTAGGATATGTACATGAATATTCATGTGATTGTGTTATTTACAATTGCAATTTTTTTTAACCACTAAATGTAATCTAAGTTCATGTGAGCCTCATACAGTAATAGATTTGACCATAATAGTGTTAATTTTCGGATCATATCAATATTTTAGACTTCACGACCATTTTATCTTACTTTGCAAATAAAGCAAGGAGTCATCCTGTCATTAAAAATGATGAAGTATTTATCATTAATTAATACATGACATCACAATTTTGTTTGGAACTTCCAGCTTCAGCTATGGTATCCCAGTTCTTCTTTAATTTGTCATAAATAATGCCATATGCCCTGTCTAAATAAACCATTCCCACATCCATATTATAAACTATGTTATAATCCAGCACTGCAATTGCCTTGTGTCCATCCTCGTTACCCGGGTATTTTGTCAGTTTTCCTACAAGTTTAACTCTGTCCTCCAAATACTTTTGAAAATGCTCTCCAAGTCCACCTCGTGCCTCAGACACGACTCCGGTTATCTGATCGATAACCTCGCTCCCAAAAGTGTTCCCAGTTTCCTGCTTCCTTTTTTGCAGCTCCAACCAAGCAATCAGAGTGTTTGCTGTGGCATTAAATTCCACACTATGAGACTGGAATTGAGCCCAAATTTGCAATATTTCCTGATTTGATGGATATTTAAAACCCTTTTCTCCATTTTCTGAAGAATCTGTCTGCAAAATTTCTGCCTTAAAAAATGACGGAAACATAAGACAATGCCAAATAATGAGTATTGTTTCTTTCTCACTTTGTTTTTGGCGTCAGATGATTTACAAACATTTTCCGGAGAATATTTTCCCAGCAGATCCAAATCTGTTCGTAATTTCCATAATTTAGCTTTGTTATCCATTAATTTGAAGGAAAGGATTTCTTCGGCTTCTTTACTTATATTTTGACGAAACTCGTCAAACATTTGGGCGGATTTATCACTTTGCTTCATGATGAAACTGGAGATTTATATTTTACTTTGTGATTAACGACTGGAGATGAAAACAACACTGGAAGGAAAAGATTGAGTGCATGCTTGTATCTGTGTGAAAGGGTGTAGACGAAAATGTCTGGATTGCATGCAAGATTGGCATTAAAACAAGTTGAACTAACGCAACGAACCGAACCAATTCCAACAAATTTGCATGATGACGACGTTTAACTAATAATTATGTAGCTGTCCGTCTCATCCAGCAATTCAACTAATGTAGCTCTAACATTCACGTCCAGCTTTTTGCAACTCGTTTTCCTTGTTTATATGCTCACCACAAAAAATCCACAACTATTAATTGTGCTGTTTCTTACCTGCTAAGCAAATTCGTCTCGGAGTTGATGCATTTTTTATAAATGTTTTATCCTTTGTGCTTTAACTAGTGCATGCATGAAAATATGCTATTGAAAAGTAAGCAATGTGCATAGTTGTGGTATTAAAAATAATAAACTCTAAAGCAATTCAGTTACTGAATTTCAGTATGTTAAAGTATCTTCAAATTATAAACCTTTATAACCCTAAATTCATGTAATTGTTCAAATTGCTCTCTCAACTATTCCGAGAGTGAATGAAATGGTAAAGCATTACAATTTAAAGATCAAGCTGTATTTAAACAAATTAAAATGCTAGTTGGTTGGAACAATGGACAGTTACAGTGTCAACTGCATGCAACAGAAAAATTAGAAATTGTCACAAACGCCAACAAAGAGAGCACCCATCCAAGGAGAGTGAGAGAGATTAACAGAATCATGCTTGGCGTTGGTATATAATTCAATATCAATTGTACTTTATTTAAGAATGCGATAATTTAAAATATAAGGTCAAAAAATTTCACCCATAGTTAAATTATACCCCAGAGATTATTTTACTTCCTTAGAATTCTTGTGACAAAATATTTTAGATAGTTTAGTTGCAGTTTATGCACTTATCTGAACTGTCCGTGTATTAATGTAAACCCATGCCGCAACTACTTATTATATCTGCTCTTAATACTTTAATCTTCCGCCGAACCATGAACGGAATTATGAAACAATGCAAGTTCCTTGACACTGAATAAGCACTAATGCACTCCTTATTTTCTCATACCCTTCGTGACACCGTCTTTCAAACTCTAGTTCCTACTTCCTAGTTGATTATGCAATAGTTTTATAATTTTTTCAAAAAAAGAGCTGCCAAAAATTATGTTCCTCGCTCTAAAAATGTTATTCATGGTAAGTCCTTTATTTCACTGTAATTCCCATTTCCAGCCTAATTCCCATTATTTCCAGGTAATAACTGGGACACTCCTTCTAGCTCATTCCAGCAATCAAAGCCCTCCCCAAGATTACCACCCCTTTCCCTTGGGACAACCCCACTTGCGTCCGATCCGAATCAATATCCCTTCTTTAGACCACATGAAGAAGACTTTAGCCAACGGAAAATGTTCCCCAGGTCTGTCCACGCTACTCTGCTCCGCATTTGGGATCGGTTACAATTTAGACGGGTCTGAAGGCATTGGCTTAAGTGGAGGAACTGGTTCCGGTGGTGGAGGCTCCAATTGTGGTGGAGATATCCTGAAATTCCTGCTGTTTAAAAAATTCAAGAAATTCAAAAAGTTTAAGAAACACAAGCTCTGTGCGACGCGATCAAATAATGACATTGAGCCTGCCCACATTGTTCAGTTGCTACTGGATAAAGGTCGCCTGATAAAAGTGGGCGGCCGAGTTCTCCACAAACAGTCGGAACTTGCGGTAAAGGTCCTGGGAAAAGTGGTGAATGGTCTGGAAAGTGTCACAGGTGGAGGAGATGACCACCGGGAGGAATTAAAACTTATTAAAAATTCTTTTACTTCCGGTTATCACGGGAATAAAGGGTGGGGTTGGGGTTCGTAGAGTGATATAAAATGAGGATAATATTCCTAATGGTTCCGTCTCACCGCAAAATATTTGCACCGAAATAAATCCTATTGTCACATCATTTATGCTGCTACATAATTTTTATTTGCATGTACTTGCTTTGATTTAAATGGTTACAATGTAGATTTTGATAATTACAGAATTGTTCCATTTTTAAAAGCACTTATTCAAATTCACGATTATTATAGAATGCTGTGATAGTTGCTTGCACACGGAAGAGTTCAAGATTATCACGGTTTACTTAAATTTGTAACCCCCAGATTGACAGTAACGTCCCAACTTTACACATTTTTCACAAAGATGTTGAGGATGTCCTTTTTTTGACTCCGTTCCGTCCCACACCTTTTTCAGTGGGGTCTGGAAACAATTGAGAATTTGTGTGTTACAACAAAATGAACAAAACTATTTTAAGTTCGTACCAATGTATGAGGGTATGTCATCATCCTGCAACGTTCACACATCTGTCCCGTGCTGGCCCAACTGTTTCCGGATTTCCAGGTTCGTTGATTTTACGTTAAAACTTTAAATTAAAACGCTACATTTAATCTGAAAACGTTTTAATTTCATGAAAATGTTTGGTTAATATTAACTTAGCTGCATTCTATTCTTTCATTCATTCATGAGCATATTTTTGCATGCATCCTTTAACCCAGTGAACGAGGTGTGACTGTGTTGTGGGAGCAGATCAAGTTCTCAAGGTTAGCAAGTTGCGGTGTATGATAACGGATGCAGTTAATTCATACAACAGTGATTTAATAGTTGGACAAATATGCAAAAATATACGCACAGCCAACGCCATGCCTAAGTTACTTATCCACTCGGAAATGATGTGATAATGACAAATTAAAGTTAGAACGGTATTGAATGACAACAAGGCAACGTTTTCAAGTAAGTATCGCGTTAAACAGGTGCATAATTGAGTTTATTAATAAATATGTATATAAATCTTCATCCGCTAAGAGTGCAATGTTACAGGTTAACTCTCACAAACGAACGGTTTCTTGTGGTAACATGCAACATCTGAAATTGGCAATATCAAAATTGTATTTAATTTAAATGAACCATTTAAGAAAGCATTAAAGCATAATTCACTCATTTAACCAGTAGAAGACATACCATGCCACTTGATTCCATCCTTGTAGAAATTGTTCAAAAATGCCAAACAAGACTCTTCGTTTGCCTACGAAAATAGATTTTAAAATAAAATTGTCAAAATTCAGAGTAAAAACCTTCTGACTCTAAAGAAATAACATGAAATAAAACTTACCTGGAACCCAATAAGATCCGGATTATTCTCTCTGTTATCCGGTTGTGGCAATCCAGCCCCACCAGTCGGGCTCCAATCCCCGAAAACCCGGGTACTTCTCACCGAGTCTCCCAAACTGGCCCCAGAGCCAGCCCAGTACCAACCTTGATCTATTTTGAATCCTGGGCTTCTCTTGCCACTGGTCCAAATGTAGCGAATGTTTCCCGAAGAGATCCGTTCCTGGAAATGTGACACATTAAAACATTGCAAAACCTTGCAAAATATTGCACAACTTATCTTTACCCACCTTAACAAACTGATTTTCCTGCGCACTCTCCAAACTCACAAGATTCATACAATAGCTTTCACAGGTAGCCTGAGCCCTGTTGTAATCCACGCTGAGATCTTTTGTGGATGGATTATCCCAGGAAAACAGGTAATTCTTTCCATTAAATGGAACTGTTCTAGCCTCTGCAAAATAAAGACGAAACAATTTTTTAAGAAATTTGAAAAAATAACTTTGTTTCAATTTTTTAATAACCTCGGCATTGTGCTGAAACTGAGGTTGAGAAGATGTTAAAAGTGGCAATTGCCAAAAACAAGGAAACTGGGACCCTCATATTTAATTGTGTTTGTTTGTTGAAAACTCTTGGAGTAAAATGAGCTGGTTTCATGGAATATGCAGAGTTTTATGGATAAATTTTGTATAAACAACTCTAATTTATGCACACCATTCACCAACTAATTGATCAGGAATGGAGAAGGGAAGTAGAAATAAATTCAAGTTTGGGGTAAATGTTGCAGATACGAATTAAGTTGAGAAGTTGTCACTAATTTATGAGAAGATGACAGTTTCCTTGATCATGAACTTGTCTGGATTCTCACTGACTTCCACTCTAAAAGTGGAAATCCATTACATTCACTCGTTTAATAAGACATTGACTCGATAATGTGTCATCTTGTCGACCTTGAATGGGAGGTCAAGTTTACATCACACCCGTAATGGTAGTCTTGTCTGATGGAACTAAAATAAAAGAGTAGGAGTAATTCAATATCTGGTTCCGCTCTTTTCCAGCCTGATGTAATATGAATTAAGAAATCTGAATGGTTTTTTGACATTTCCTAAATATTTTTATTGACTCAAATATTTCTGATATTTTCCGCAAAAATGGGTAATTTCTGAATTTGCATCTTAATTGTAAAACTTGCATTTAAAATCAAAATAATTAAATACAATTAAAATCATTACCATTGGTTATAGCATGGTTTGAATTCAATTTCGAAATTCCACAATAAACAATAACCACTAAATTTGTAAAAAAACCATTACAATTAAATAAAGCCACTGTTGAGTCAAGGAAGTGCAACTACTCGGAGTTGTACACGGCTCTAAAGTTGTCCCATTTGAAGTGGTAGTTGCCGTTGAGATAATCGTGGTGGCTTGAGTCGTCGTGGAAATGTTCGTTGTCGGAAGTGTTGTCGTTGTACGAGGCGCCGTTGTCGTTTCTGTTGAAAAATTCGTTACAAAATTCGTTGTACTTGAAGCTATCGCTGTAGTTGACTCCTCCGTAGTCCAGTTTGGCTCAGTAAAATACAGAATCCAGTGGAGTCAAATCAATAAAGAAGATCCCATCGTGAACCACACTCCCACCCGTATAATTAGTGGACAACCCTCCAAAACAGTAGATCCTATTCTCCCTCGGAACAAAGACCGATGCCGGTGCTGCAGAAAAGTAGCTGTCCACATCCACAGGAAAGTTTCTCACAGGGATAAACCGATTTTCATAGCTATCCCCATTAAACTGGAAGATCCCATTGGTAGCATCTCCAGCGTGTGTGTCATACCCACCAATAATGTAGGCCCAGTTCCCATCCGACACTGCGAAGGGATATCTATCAAAAATAGGAAGAGTTCCAGGACCCACCAGTTTCATGGCATAATTGTAAAGATCAAATTCCACCGCTTGTCGGTTCTGCAGTGTTTCTGATGTCGGAGTAAATATGAACGCCTTGTTCCCAACTTTGGCTGATGTCCCACGCTCCGGGGAAAGGGTAAGGTTTCTCAAAATCAAGGACGACGTTAAGGTGTCCATATTGAAAGATATGAGCTCCCTGCCCTGACTATCTCCACCCAGGATGAGAACCGTGTCATTGACTTTGAAGGATTTACTGGCGTGAACTCCATTCGGTAAACGGGCCACGGTAAACACGAGATTTCTTGTGGGATCAAATTTATAGACTTCGTCCCGAAAACGGGAGCCACCAAAGTAGAAAATGTTACCGAATCCATCCTCATGCACGGTTCCCCACTGACTGGGCTGTGGTAGCCATCCAACCCTTTCCAGGGATGAGGTGGAAACGGAGAATTTTAAAATTTGTGGCGTCCAACACCCAAAGAGATAGATGGTGTCGTATCCGTCGTAATATGGGGTCATGCAAAGATCTGGATAAAGTGGCAGTTTGACATCAAGGTATTCTGCGGATAAGGATTGGCCCGTACTTGGAGTCACTCTGCTCAGAAAAGCTATGGTCGTGACCACACCCAAAATTGTGCAAGGATACATGAGTAAACTTTGTTAAATTTGGACTGAAGTGGAACTACAATTTACACCAACTCTGGAATGATTCCGATGGTTGGGCAACCTTTATCTGGGAATAAACCAAAATCTGCTGATATCACCCATTTCCCTGATGAAAACGATACGATGATTGAAACTCATTCCAGTTTATTTTTCATAAATTAATTTATCAGTTAAAGATAACAAATTGATTAACTACAAAAGATCAGACTCGGTGCCAACTTGGGCTCAAAATGCATTGTGATATTCCTCGAATTCTAACCAAACTTAAGTTTTCCCTTGTACAATTCTTAACACAGAAGCCCTATTTTCCACAACTTTATCCTTAAACCGTAAAATGTTGTCATCAAAACCGAATGGATTCTCTGCCAATGTTTCCGAATAATTTTCCAGGCAGCTCACAATGTCTTTCCTGATCCTTGCTGTGATGCGTGTAAGCCAACTTCAGGTCCACTTTTGTATGACATAAAGCATTAGGTTTATACCCAAGGCAGAGCGTGGGTCGATGGTTGCTCACAATCAGAACATTCCTCGTGTTATGGAAACATTTAAAGTTTCGGATTCCTTTACTCGCACAGAGAACGTGGCGATCAAAATGTAGTTTCTGCAATATTTTAAATTTTAATCAAACTTAAATAAGATTTTGGCTACGTGCTTTCTTACCGTCATGGAAAATGGAGTGTTTGAATCATTATCCACTTGAGAAGAATCAATCTGGGCGAGAAGCGTGTTATTTTTGGACAGCATTCGTTCAATAAAGAGCTTCATATCGAAACAGAAACTGGTTGGTGGAAGCTTTTTCCTCCTCTCGAGCTGGGTGAAGAGCTCCTGATAATTGTTTTGTTGAGTGGGTAAAATCACCTGGATTTACAAAATTACAGGAAATCTCTCAACTTTTTAGTTCATTTAATGTTTAGATTGGTGCCATACCTCATCCAAATCTAGGATTGCAATGTACTTGTACCGATACATATTTGCCAGGAAGCAGTCCACATAAGGTGTCAATTCCTGCCGGATTTTGGATTCTGTGTTGTGCTGATATTATGCGAAAAATTGACATTTTAGTCCTTTACACAGCAATAATTGATTGCTTATTCACCATAAAGTACAAATGTCCACTCAGCGGAAGTTGGGGCTGGAACCCGGGCAATTTGTAGGGTTTAACGGTAGCATAGCCCGTTCCTTCATAATAATTAAGGACCTACAAAGACATCCACTAATTAGCAATCCTTCAAATTCCACAAATTCAAGCACCTACCTTCTCAGTCTCCTCAGTCGCCCAAAGATTATAAAAATGAACGCCACCCACTCCCAGTAACTTAAGAAGTTCTATCATCTCCACAATCCTCCGAGACATGTCCACCCTTGGAAAGTCAATCCACTTGAAGCAAACTCCAAAATCTTGCCGTGTTTCTGGGACATTGTGCACAATTTTGATCTCATGACTGGGAACTTCACATCTATCTCTGACCAGAGACACGGCTTCGGGTGTCTCCCAATCCTTTTTATTTCCATTTGGCACCGGACAACTAATCAGGAAAGGATGAAGGTTACCCGCTACTCCAACAGAAAACCAGCGGAAAACAGACTCCAAACTGGTTATCTGGAAAAGATGCAAATTACTTCAATTCCGGTAACTTGTTGAGGATTGACTAACCAACCTTCTCTGTGGCTATCCGATTTCTATCAGGATACCAAAACTGACAAAATTTTGGTAGATCAGTATCATTCTTGTTCAAATAGCGATCCGATTCCAGCAAGATATGAACTAAAGGAACCTTGCCACGAGTATCCAAATAAGCACTGTAGATAAATGAGGTTGCCGAGTAATTTCTTTTGTCCACTATTCGCATCACCTGCACAATGCAAATTTTGACAGTAATTATCTTTCTCACATAAACAAATTAACAAAAAAAGCGTACTTAGGTTCGGGAGGGATTAAAAGTAAAAGAAAACAAGGCATGTG
>JAAXNX010001640.1:0-16858 GCA_036491905.1 Folsomia manolachei | reverse complement strand
ATAATTTCTCAAATTGGAGAGGGGACTTACGGTCAGGTGTATAAGGCTAAGGATTCTATTTCGAGTAAGTCATTTACTAATTACTTCGTTATCTTTTTTCGTTCCAAATTTCCACATAATTGATAAATACATTGTGTTCCCTTTAATTTGCCAGCTTCGTTGGTAGCGTTGAAAAAAGTTCGCCTGGAAAATGAAAAGGAAGGGTTTCCCATCACAGCCGTGCGAGAAATAAAAATCCTTCGTCAGCTGAATCACAAAAACATTGTGAACCTAAAAGAGATAGTCACTGATAAGCAAGATGCGCTTGATTTCAGAAAAGTACATACAAAAATAAACTAAAGCTAATTATGAGTGAACTGAAAGATGTTAATTATACAAATCTTTTCACTGTAGGATCGGGGTAGCTTTTATCTGGTATTCGAATACATGGACCACGACCTGATGGGCCTGCTAGAGTCTGGAATGGTCAGTTTCACAGAAGAACACAATGCCAGCATCATGCGACAACTTCTTGATGGACTTTGCTATTGTCACCAAAAAAATTTCCTCCATCGAGATATTAAATGTAGCAACATTTTAATGAACAACAGGTAGGGCGCTTGCTGGTATCAGAGGAAGGTTTTCTCACGATTTTCATGATACCAATATGATGATGAATAATTGAATTTGAGTTTAATGAAAAATAATTTTTTCCGTATTCGTATTCTGACCAACAATAAAAGAAAAACAAAATGTGTGGATTTTTTGATGAAATTATACAAAATATGTGTGAATGGTTTGTAATCCATTTTGTTTTGTTTTTATACCAACTTTCTAGGGGACAGATAAAGCTGGCCGATTTCGGACTCGCCCGTTTATACCTCGCCAAAGACAAGTCGCGACCGTACACAAATAAAGTCATTACATTGTGGTATCGACCTCCTGAGCTGCTACTGGGAGAGGAAAGATATGGTCCAGCCATTGACGTTTGGAGTTGTGGTTGTATCTTGGGCGAACTATTTCTAAAGCGTCCAATGTTTCAAGCAAATGCCGAGCTTGCACAGCTGGAAACAATTGCGCGAATGTGTGGCACACCGTCACCCGCTGTTTGGCCCAACGTCATCAATCTTCCTCTTTGGAATACGGTTAGATTTAAACGAAGTTACAACCGATGTGTCCGTAAGGAGATGAGTTGTATGCCTGGCTCCGCTCTGGATTTGTAAGTGAAATTTTACTCTATCTACTTGTTTATATTCGCACCTTTAGGGGTTGACGACAATTTAAGAGTCGGAATGGAATTTTACTAAGTTCTTTGGTAAGTTTTTTAAAATTTTCCATGTTTTTGATTGGGATAGGCTGGACAAAATGCTGGAGTTAGATCCTGATAAGAGAATATCTGCCGAAGCTGCCCTTGACAGTAAATGGTTGAAGAATGTCGTCCCAGAAGAGATGGAACCTCCGAATCTTCCCACTTGGCAAGATTGTCATGAGCTGTGGTCAAAGAAGCAGAGGCGTCAAAAACGAGAAGCTGCACAAGCTGGCCCTCCAGGACAACCTGGACCTGGATCGATGCCTTCAAATAGGTTTCCAGAACATAACAATGTTGGAGGAGGAGTTTCAGCGAATGAAATATCAACAAATGATTTTATTCCTTAGCATATCTTAAAATCTTTTGACTTTTTTTGTAATAGGTCTTCCTTGTTAATCAGTAGATATTGTACCCTGAACATTTCACATTCAGTTTTTTGCTACCAGCAGCTCTATTTAGATGAAGTTACTATCTGTTTCTTTTACATTTATGTACAAATTTTGATTTTATAATTGGATGTGTGTCAATTCGAAGCCGCATTCAGAATCAATTCAAGTGCAACTCCTACTACTAGCGCAGAAAATTTCAGATTTCAGACCATTCTCTCCAGAGTACAATGAAGCAGCCGCGATGGATGTCATCACCATTGTCGTCTAATTCTGAAGGTAGTTGGTGTGACTTTGATATTGAAGTACTTCTTGTTTTTTTAATACAGTAATTAGCATTGTGAAAATTCGCATTTTGAAGTGTACACAAAAACTATCGACTTTGTGAAATGAAAATGTATTGTCAGAAAATCGCGACCGTGTCTAAATGCTGGGCTACTCATGGAACCATTCATTACAGTTGCATTTTATCTTACCAACTGATTACATTTATATTTAACGGCATCGGTTGCACTGTCCTGGGCATTTTTGATGAAGGTTATCTTAGAACGTATTTAATTCTGTTGCTCGTCGACGCACAGAAAAATAAGACTAGATGAGTCATCCAGTTACAATGATTTCTCAAAAAAGTTTTATCGTTCCTCACAACTCTGATTTTAAACAATTAAGCCCTAAAAAGCGACAGTTGAAGACACTAGTCTTTGATAGCTGAATTTTGCACGATGAAAACACAATGCTAACACAAAAATGGATAAAGCAATGTTGGTTAACCACAAATATATTGTTTCAATTTCAGACTCGTTATCCTAGAAAACTCGCTGACGAAATAAACTAAGAAGTTGCCGAATACTGACCAAAGTACTGAAGGTGTCACGACGTATGAAGTAAACTACTCTTTTGTGATTCTGCCGCTCTTCGTGAAAATCTACCGCGCCTAATCTTTCCGAGTGATTTCTTTCAATTTCTGAATATTATTGAAGAATCCTAAAGAGTTATTAGTGATCTGTGTGAAAAACTGAATATAAGACGGAGCTGCCCGTTTGGCGACAAGACAGATGATAAGGTTAGCTTTCAATCGTTTATGAAATATTTATATGTTAGCGTACCAACACAAACAAATGGTGAAAAATATTTATATGGATCAAAGATTAACTTTTGCATTTTTTGCATAATCCATATGGACCATGAATCTCATCGGACATTCTACAAATATTCTAATTTGACCTGGCATTTGCATTCAATGACACAAGAAATAACTGGATGATGATCCTCTTCTGCATTTATATGAACTTAAAACGATTCAACAATGATGACAATGTTTTCAAAAAAATGACATATAGAACAAATATAAAACACAATTATATAGCATCCTGCGCCATCCACTTCATCAAGATGTGATCAGGGAGAGCAAATCCTTCGCTTCTTGTGTTTCCAACATATCGTCATCATCAGTCTTATCCTTATCCACGTTGTCTGAGGGTGTAATTGTGGGCACTGTTTTTGTTGGCTGAAGCAAATCTTCCATACTAATATCGGGCAAGGGTTTGTCCTCGTCATTTTCGCCTTCCATACCAGACTCCATAGCTGACTTCATAATCATATCACTAACATCCAGTACTGACGATGCGCAGGTCATATTTTCACTAGAAGTGTTATTTTCACTGGAAGTAATACTTAAATCCGTGGCAAATTGAGTTGTTGAGATAGATCCTTGTTCAGTATCATCGTCGGCATAATATTCCGCTTCACTGTTGTCGCCCTGTGCCATTCCCTGACTACCGGGTTCTGTAAATTCTTTCCAAGGGTCCTCCCACATGGCTGGACTCACCCAAGCATCAATTCCTTGTTGTTCGTTACGATTTTCATGCTAAACCACAAACAAATGGAAAATTAGTACTTCAATCATTAGCACTTTAATTGAATCAAGTCCTTCAAAAATGGTTTTCTCACAAATCTACCCCCTCCACCTCCTCCGCCAAAGTTAGGTCTATGTTGTCGATAGGGGGTTCTTTGGTTGTAATTGATTGGAGTAGAACAAAAAGGGACATTTTGTTGACGAGGATATGGGGATCTTTGTTGCCAATGTCCTTGATTGGCGAATCTAGGGCTAAATCCACCACCATAATTGTGACCTCTTTGATATCCTCTTCCAGGAGAGTTGTATCTTGGTGATCCCCTTCCAGCAGGGCTCCTCCAATTATTATCTTCAACGGCGTCACTCATTTGTTTGTACTGTACTTTGTTTATTCCTTGCAAACAAACCTCAATGTTCACTAATTTGCTTGCTGACTTCTGCAACGTAGACAAAATGAGAGATTAGCATTCCATAAATTGTATTGCATTGATAAGAACTTACCCACTGTAAAACTTAATTAATTACCTGACGATACTTTACTCAGTAATATGTTTTGTTACGTGACAGTTTGTGGAATCCGCTCCTCTGGTTTTGAGGCAGGGAAAGTTGAGTTGATGCCGAGGATGGCAAAAAACGGACTTCATTTTTAATCTACAAAAAACAAAGCTGCGTTTATTACATAAATCAATGAATAACAGTTTCAAAATTCGACATTCTTTACAATTATGTCGATTACCCTATAGTAATCAGATGTTACTGCAAATTGCAGTCTGCAATGTAACACAAATGAATGACATGATTTTGAACCTTTACTAAAAATGCGTTTGCTTTTCCCCACAGGTGCCAAGAAGTATCAGGAAGGGATATTAGTGGACATCTCAGAACAGAACTACGGGATTATTACTATTTTTATCTTTTTATTAACAGATTGAACCCTGTGTTTGATGAAAATGACCAACTAAATTGACTGTGATATTTAAATGTTTGACTTTGAGCTACTCATAAGACTGTGTAATAATCGCTAAACTTGTTTTAAGTACTCTTAGATCTTTAATATTATGCACCAACACCATTATGAACTGACTGTGATATTATGTAAATGTAATGTTTTTGCATGCCTTAACTGAAATGTGATTATTTTTTTAAATATTTTTATACAATGCTATAAAACTTGGTAGAGTTTTATGCAGTAATTAAATTATTGAAAATAAATTACAGACGTGAAACAAGATTCAACTGTTTTATTGGTATTTTATTCACATTTATTAGTGGATTGAAACATGAAGATTATTGCATGGAAGTTATATTTCCGGAAATACAGCACCGTTCTTATTTTATCTAATTACAAAATAGCAGACTCCGAATTAAAAGTCGGTGGCGGCCACATCCGCGGCGACTGCATCTGCTAGAGTGACATCATCCGGTGGGGCTTCATGCTCTTGAGTTAGAGGGGTGTGACTGCGACTATGTTCCCTTTGCTCCAAATGCTCAGCACTTTTCGATTTTCGACATGGTCCATGAGAGTGATCCTTTCGGCAGTTGTTCTGGATGGGAAGATTTAAGAAACATCTATAATATGTTTGAAGTACACGTTGTTTCATAGCAAATTGCAGTTTTTCGTGTGTTGAAGTTATCTCAAAGAATTCCTATCTGCCAAAAGCAAATCTTTTGTCATTTGTAAAACTATTGCGAAATAAGATGCTAAGGGAAAAGCCAAGCTTTGGGATGGGCAATGTGGACTATTGTCTCGTCTCAAACAAAAAAATTTCCCATTGGTCTTGTTCATGTCAATCTTGCATGTTCTTATCAAATTGAAAGCGACGTGTCTTAAGTTTGATAAGATTTCAGTTATGTAAACTGTGTTTTTACACTACTCCCTATGCCAAAAAACGGTATATGGTATTGACATGCGTTGCAAAAGAAGACAGCGACATGTGAAACAAAATTCTTTTCTCTTGTCCATTTACTACTGTCTGATGCCGACAATTGGCAAAAAGGAAAAGGACTAATTACTCCGTTATATAACACTTCCGCACACAAAGAAATTCAATGCGTAATACAAACTGTCTAGTAGCTGAAAACAGATTGTGTGATAGTGTTCATTAGCATGGTTAGGGAATTGAAGCAAAAACTGTGTTTCTGTCTCTCATCCTCAAATGTTTGAGCGTATTTTATGTGTACACCTGCAGATTTGTATTCCCTTCAACACCCCCACACGTAGAAACTACATAGAAAGGAAGCTACCAGTTAAGGAATTTACATATGTCCAGGATTCTGTCCTGCCCGTATCTTTTTCCCATCCAATAATTGTCTGCTCGATAACAACGTCATGAGCGGTGATATAACCGAGAAACGGAGAAAGTTCGAATGGTCAATGAGAGTCTCCTACATATTGTTTTCATGCTATGATGCTTGTAGCCGAACTGCATGCATATTAATATGCATTCCAATGCCAAAATTGTCTACTTTGTGAAAGCAATGAATACTGTAAAAGAAATGAACTTACAATATCGTAGACAATGAATGAGTTTAATCTCGGCCTGATGGGACTGCAACTGATTGGACTACAACTCTTATCCGATACGAAAGTCACGTTAGGTTCAGCCTTAGTTGGTCCAAGGGACATGGTCACGGGACCTCCCACGACGAGGGGACCCACGAAGTCTGCTCCAGAATAAGCCAATTGATGGACTCGGCAGCACTTTTGTAAAACAAGATATCCTCCTTCAGTGTACGCTTATTACATGACATAAATTGTACAGCATGCAAAGTTAAAAAATTCAGTGGCTTTTTATTCTGGAAAACAGTTGACCTAATTCTATCAACTGATTCGAATTACTATACAAAATTAAACAGACGAGAGACGAAATGAAGATACAAAACTATAAAAATTATAACGCTATCGTGTGTGTATGAAATTCTACTAAAAATTGCTAGATTCTACCTGTTCCTTGTGAAATTAAGAAATTGGCTACTAGTCTAAATATTAAAATGATCTAAAGCTAACCTGAAATGTGTCCACCATGTTGTTGAGATGTTAAGTGTTGAGGTAAGTTATTTTTGGTTAGTGATTTAATCGTATTATCAAGACGGTAAAGAGCAGAATGTTTGCCTGTTCTTTGCAAATTTAAAATTATGTTTCATCCCCTGAATTTGAGAACTGTGTAGACGACTTAATTGTCCTGTATTTATTTGGAAGTGCTCTTAATTTCAGAGCAAACATAAGATATTGGAGAATCCTATACTACAATTCTAAATGTATAGATTATCTAAACACCCTACTACGTCAAAAGAAAAACTCGATATAGTAAAATATCCTTAATAACTTTAAGGTATTTAGTAACTGGTACCGATCGTTAAAGGACTACCAACTACTTTTCTATACACGGCGAACGTCTAAATTGTGTATATAGGTAAATCAGTAGGATTATTATTATGGAATTAGTAATTAAAAGGGATGAGAGACTGTTAAATGGTGATTCTTGAGTCCATAGAAAACATGTCATAATTTCGGACCTGATGATGTGGGGTCATGGAGCAGTTGACACAGACCGAGTTGGAACGCTTCATCTCCTTGTAATCCGGTTGATACGGGAGAAGCATCCGTATTTTACCCCAACGATGAAAAAATAGAACAATTGCTCCAGCCCTGTCGAAATACAACCCATTTTATAATTATACATAAATAATAAAAATACAAAACAAAATATACCATAAAACCAGTGCCATTCCAACCAAACTGATTTCTACTAAACGGACCCTTGGGAGGTGGAGACGGTCCTTGTTCCCCACCGAGGAAGTTGGGGAGGTGGCTGTGGCGATGGATGGCGAATAAGGATCTCCATCGCCCTCGATATTTTCACCATAATCCAAATCCTCCACTGTGAACCAAGGATGTTATCAGTACAAGACAAGGATACAGGAAATGCAAAATGCACATATTACAAATTGGCAAATGGGTAAGAAGTTGACTTACTATAAGTTTTAAAAATGACGGAGCTAGATCGTTTACGTACACGGCCAGAAATTGCAGCAACTGACACTTGATAGCTCGTGTTAGGGTCGAGTCGTTCCAGTTTAATGAAACAAATATTATACGGAACGGTCTCGATAACTCTATAGCTAAATGTGAAAATAACACAATTACAGATAAGGTGTGGTAAAATCTTAAAATAAAAATATGTAATTGTACCTGGCTTCAAGAGGCTTAAGCGTAACTTCATATTTATCATGGGAGTTTTGGCCTCTGCAGTTCCATAAAACCTCCACAGAATTGGGAGAGAGATGTGTTATTGACACATTGTAGGCGTATGAGTCTAATTGACCACTTTGACCTAGGATTGGAGACAACAATGGAGACGACTGGGTATCGATTTCGCTTCCCAGTGCTGATTCCGTAATCAAACCAAAAATATACAATTCATGCATCATGCAAAAAAACTGAGATCCACCACTTACCGTCTGGTGAGACATAATTGATGAGTGAGATTAGAATCAGGAGGAGAATCCGCCGGAAGTACCCAAAAGGCCATGTCGTCATTTTATGTTCCTCCATTCAGTGGAGAATGGATATCGATAATTTGAAGTCAAGTTAATGTACACTATCTTTCGCCTAATCCAGATTCCCAACAATTCTTTGTCTCACTCGCAGCAAATCATGGAACAGAAGATTTGCCAATGTCCCCATGATTCTCGTAATAGATTCTTTTCTGCCAGTCTGAAATTCCATTCAGAAAATAAAGTTTGTGTCAGGTAAGCTATCGCCTGTATAACTCATTCAAGAGGAAACAAGCAGATGAGATCACTGGACCTTCTCAATAAGCAATCTGTCCATTATTCGTACAAATGAGTGATTTAAAGCCAGATATTTCAATCCGACCATGCAATCCAGTTAGTTACCTGAACCTATGTATGTGCTTGAAAGGGTAACAAGTCTGATAAGTACAACAAACGGCGTGGGCTGCATACGGACGGGAAACGAGTTCTGGTTTACTTTAAATTTTCCGTTTATATCACTAAATGTCATAACATTCACGTTAAAAATGCAGCCGGCCAACAATATGTTTTTCGGAGGAAAAATAACCCTCACCCTTGTCCAAATAAACACTCTGCCCTTTTTTCTACTCAATCACTCATCCGTCTCGTCAATTTGGTCATGTTCTCGATTTTCTTTCACTCACAAATTTAAACATTTACGCAAATTCATGAACATTGAATTGAATTCTGAAAACATGGCGTGAATGGCTTGGAATGCATTGCCATTGGGTTACTGGCAACTTGAAAAGCCGTCAATGTTTACACTCGTTGTTCTACTTTCTTCCTGAACCATATTGGCCAAAGAATTCGGAGGTTAACAGCAATGGAAATAATTGATTTCGAATGCAACACCTCAGAAACTAGTTCATCAAAAGAGTGAATTAGGTTACAATTGTTGACTCTTGGCGAAATATGCTTTACCTTGCGCATCAATTATCGGTTATCCGATAAATTACACAACCTAGATAATATGCATCCTATTGATAACAGATAAAGCATCAAACCGAAATTGAAATATTTTAGGAAAATCTAAAGCATAACATCATTATAAAGACACTTCTTGTTAAACCGAAAATATTGTGCTGACGAATAATTTATAATTTTAGCACCATGCATCTAACATGTTTTTTTCATACCACCCACTAACAGACATATTACCATCCTATTTATTACAAAGATTGCAAATTATTCAGGAAAATTTACTACCCAATTATTACACCATCCCCAAACACGGCACGGACATTGAGTACCTGAGCAATTAAATTTAATTAATTGCACACCTGCCAAGCCACGCCATATTTGTGAAAGAAAGTATTCATCAGCTTTCTCTTACAAAAATCTATTCCGCCCTCCATCCATATCTACCACAATCTGAGGTGGAAAACATCACTTGACATTTAAAGCCGGCTTTGTACCCTTCCGCACATTGTTTTGCAAACAATCCCTATCTTTTTATAAAAATGGAAGGGACTTACCAACAAAAAAACAAATTGAATAGAAATAGCATAAAGGTTGCGAGTAATATAATTAGATCCTGCTACAAAATTTCACCCCGTCCTCATTAAATTACTTGGAATGAATGAAGACCCATTGAATAATTGATAAAGGGGTTCACATCAACAACACAATTTTTTATAACAAATAGATTTTGGAGTGATTGCATCGTGATGAATGGAGACATAATGTTTTGGTTGAGAGAAAGGAGGAAAGAAAGCAACGCCCCTCTGATAGAAAACAGATTATTTTCCAGCCTATTACCACCAGGTACACAAAAGGAAATTGGAGTTGGAATGCATAAGGTTTGCATGTATGCAGATATACGTTATCGGATGGTGAGGTTAGTTGAATTGAAGTTGGTAGGATCGGCGGATATGAATAATTGATTCCGGTTTAAATAAGTTAGCAACTCTTGTCACAAACGCCAATCTTACTCCTTCACCTCACTTGTATTCAATTCAAATAAGGTTTACACTTCAACTAGACGAACGGAATGGAGATGACGACAAATGCATGAAATGCCACGAGTGTTTCTCTAAATAATCTGATGATGTAATAATGTTAACTGTAGAATAGGCAAATTAATTTTTGTGGAATGGAGAATGGAAAAAAGAATAACCGAATTAATCAAGAAATTAGGTAAACCACTTTCTCCGTTTCAACAGTCGTATCGTATGCCGCTGTTAATTAAACCTATTAAAATTTAATATTCATTCCAGACCATTAGGACAATAACTACTTTTTACGAGCAGAAACGCCGCAAATTAATTTTCTTGACCCGTTTAATTTATTTTTATTGCAAGACCTTCGAAATTGTGAGTCATTTGGTAAAAAAGATAGAAAATTCTTTCCTGTGACAAAAAAATGGTATTTTTGACCTTGTCTGGGTCAGGAGATTGAACCGCAAAAATATTTTAAAGATAACATGGCTAAGGACTGATGTAGATGTACAATTTGTTTATGGGAGAAAGTAGTCAGATTTTTAGAAGATCCTTGTCAAATCGGACAGTAATAAACATGGCAAGATGATGATGATACAAGGACAAGGGCAAATGATTAGCCTCTAAATTGTGAGTTTTGACAGAATCTGTTTGACAGATTCGGCCTAATTGTCCTTCATTGCGTGTGCCATTTGATAAGAACGTCACTGATCATTCCTGATCAACTAAGTTTGTAGTAGGAAAATACTACTTAAAGTCCGAATTAGCAACGTATGTGGATGCAATAATCGCGTAATTGCCTGTCATTTACGACGTTCAAGTCTGTGGGACATCAGATCGAAAATTGCAGTGCCGCAAAATGTCTAATACTAATTCGTCAAACTGATGTTTTCAAATGTTTTGACGAGCTGTTTGTGACAAGTTTGTGAGTTGAATTGAATTGGCATGTCAGTCATACGATTAGGATTCAAATGAACCAAGTTTTTAGTCTACCTTATACAAATTGGTATATTATATATAATATGGTATATTATACAATTTGTAATTTACCATAAACATTGTACAGCCGGAAAGTAAACATTATTTTATTATGAAGTATACAATTTCACTTTTCTTTCACCATGATTATTTCTTCAAGATTGCAGATGCAGAAAAATAAATGTCATTCGGTCAATTTTTAGCGTTTACAACGGACACACTCATTGTATTGTATATTGTGTCTGTACCACATTCTTTATTCTTATTCTTCCTAGTAAATTATTATTCTACTATTATTCCATGACCTTATTCGAGTAACGGTGGAGTAAGTAACTATTTTTACTATACTCAAATCGAAAAGAATGATTTAATGAAAACTTCCTATTTCCCGTGATTTTCCTTATCACTATAAGGTTGAAATAAACAATGGCACTGCTCAATGAACCTAATTACTGATAATAATTTAGTCGATGGCACCGGCTACCTTATGCACTGAGATTTCTCGTCTGATTGTAATCATTAATAAATTTTGAACCGTAGAATAAGCTTACCCTCTAATATTTGTTTTCACGCGAGCGAGCATTCCTTCTTATGATATATTCAGCACAAGAACTTTCACCCTCGCAAAAAACAAGTAGACAAAAAAGTTTAATTATAATCTTCACTCGTTAACCACACACTGAAACACGGAGGAGGGTGTCCATTTTTCATACTTTTTCTTAATGATTCAGAACGGACGACGAGTTCAGGGGTAACTCCTTTGTGTCGTTGGACAGTGGACGCTGCTTGGCCAAGTTTCACCAGTTCCAAGTCGAATAACTAACTGGACAACTAAACTGGGAGTTGTTTCCTCAGTTGGCCCACACGATTAGCTACAAAAGGGAAATAGCGATTGGGTGACAGGAAAACATTTCCAATGAGCGTACAAACATTCGACCAAATCCTCCATTATAGGTTGGGATATGAATGCACATCCAGACTGGGAGGGTGCAAACGCGAGTTTGGTTACACACGGTCAAAGTCAGTTATTGCAAGGTTTAGCAGGTGACGACATAATTTTATCAAAAGCACTTTACTCAAGTAACAAACCCTGATAAGAGCACATGCATCAACTCCTAAAATTTTCACAGAGTTGATGAATTCCACGGAGAAAGTTAGCAAAAGCAGTCAATAATTTGGGATGATAGTGCCAATACTTTGGCACGCACGCTTCTAGCTTCCATTCCATCATTCCTATGCTTTTTCGATGTCTTTTTGTGGTTGCGTATTCACTTTTCCGAAGTTTAGTAGTTGCCATTTGCTTTGGACTCGGTCCGACGTGGGCACCTGCATGCCAAATTGATGGCCTAATACAATTTTCCTACTATAGGACAGAATACTAGTCAGCACACAAAGCTTTCACTTAATTCCACACAAATTATTCGGAGCAACACAACAAACTTGGGTAGTGGTTGGGCTGGGTCTTGCAGGACTCATCAAAAAATATAAGCTTTGACTTTTCCACTGACCATGTCACATATACATTCATCCGAAATTAATGTGTGTGATGAATGTAACGCGTTTTATTCGGTTCATTCCAACCATTTCTGTAATTTAATTAAATTATTTATAAGGAAAGCGACTCCTTGGACCTTTCTAATTATGCCTGATAAATAAACTATGACACATTTGTTAAATTTGTATAATATCGATAAGATAACTCAATACATAAAAGCATCGAATGAAACATCAGTGTGCGACAACGTATCGTAAACCATTTCTGGATATGATTTATTTGGAGAAAGTCCTGGGACTGGAGTTTATATCTCTATTTTGATATGTACATAGAGAAATATTATCCCCAACACATTAAAAGCTAATGCATAATTAAGAGTCGGCATTCAAAATATTTGCTCGGGAATGGTCTTCCAATTCCATAATCATCGCCACCGTCCCCATCGATTGATTGATTCTTTAACACTGTCACATTTTCATTTGCTGTGGCAGTGGCACTATCATCAGTGTCACTCCGACTTGTGATTATCCAACCCGTCGACGTCCATCCTACCAACAAACAACCACCAATTACGAATTAACCTCCAATTGTATTGACCGGTTTATTGACATGATGTGTCACGAGGACTATGGATTAGCACTTATTTACTCTTCAATTCCAAATCCATGGACTGTATTTGCATAATCAAGAAACCTTCGCAGTAATAAGGAAGAGTAATGAAGATTATATTTTTGTGTCAAAATGGCATCCGATCATTCACAACATTTTCATTGGTGGCTAATCTAATGAATCCTTATGAGTTCAGGATGGCCAATTAACCTTTTAAGGCTACTTTTGTAAAATTAATTTATGTTCAGCAGAGAACGTGTAATATGCTCAGACTGAGTCCAGTCAGATTGATAACTGGTGTGGGCCCAAGTTCTTCCGAGTTATTCTATAGAGAAAGTAGCGTGTTGAGTTAAATATGCTTTCACCACTAAATTAAATATTGGAACGGTAAGAATTCAGTGGTCTATGAGCGTGCATATTTGCTCTTGTATGGCCACTACAGTTAGGTATGCCTGGTGTACCTATTTTGACGCAATATGGAAAGCTTATGTATTGGTAACACACGGTATTGCTATGATAATCTACTTTATATTCATGGAATTGCAGTCCATCTGTGGGAGTCGTGATAAAGGTAGGTACCGAAAAATGGGCCCTGTGCTTTTGACTTGAATATTATGATCAAATTCTGAAGCCTAGGAAAACATGGCTTTTTATTTTTTCAGAGGAATATTTCCCAATTTCTTCCAGGAATTATTCATGGCTGCACACACACACATGAATGAGCTTTCCAGGTATGATGAAATCTGCCTCGTGTCGTCGATGTAATATTATGTGAATTGTTGAACATTTGCCGAGGGGAAGATAAGCACATATTGACTCTAGCTTTGACTCTGAACTTAAATTATGGCTCCAACAAAATAGAAAAAGAAGCAGAATTCTGAAATTCGTTACTTTTATGAACCAGTAGAAATTGTACACTGGGCGTAATTCACAGAGCTGCAGCTTTTATGTCACTACTTTCAGAATGCTGCCGTTAGTGAATATTAGAAAATGAATTAAAACTTGAATAACATGCACAATAAGACACACATCATCGTTCATCAATTGAAGACTGCGATAAGCAGAACAAGAACTTCAGGAAAGTAAACACTTTACAGCCCAAAAGATGTGTCCTTTTTCGTAGCTTCTTGGCACACTTTTGAGTTAAAAAAGAAACGCCACACTGTACATGATATACAACAGGTGTTGTTCAATAACTCCGTAAAATAAGAACGCATCTGGAATGGTCCTTCAAACGAGGAGTTGGTGGAGATAAATTACTTAGTAGCAAAAACAGTGCAATCCCCGAATTCTGAAAAAGATCCTCTTAATTATTACATGAAACTAATGATTGAATCCTCCTTCTCTGCTTACTTTCTCTTCCGTCAAGATTTTCATTGTGAAACTTTCACCACTTGTGGCCCGTCAAACTCAGAAGACTTTCTCCTCCCCATCCTTCCTTTAAAGAGTGAAACGAGTGGAAATATCAGAGACAGACAATCCTCTTATCCTTTTACTTTCTCTTGGTTAAATACACGACCTGTTTACCTTCTTTACACCGGTTTGTTTACAAACATATTGAATTTAACACAGCTTTCACCCAGGAACAAATCGCATAGTCAATCTGTGTATGTGGCTCATTGCGGTTAAATTCATTCAATCAATCCCATGCAACCGCAGATTGAAAGGGCAAACGTCCAAAGTTATAATTGGAGAAAAACACTGTTGTCTCTCTGATGCTTGGGTTCAATCACGGTTTCGAATAAATAAGAGTTTTACTAGGTTAATTTTATGACAACAATGTAGGCGGTGCTTACGTGTTAAATTTCCGTATAAGCCCTCAAGACAAAGCATAACATCCTGATTTGAATCAAGAGGTTGTATATCCGTATATACAACACTAGAAGGAAGCCGATATACGATTGTCACTTTATCCGTCACGCCATATTAGTAAGCGGTTGAATAGACATTGTCACCTCAATTCTACAGCATCACCGTTACTTAGCTGGCACTCAACAGTTTCTCAGTGAATCACTGCCCAGACGAGTGAAAGCACTTTCTCCAACCTGTTTTTCTCCTCTCCTCAAAAGACAGGAAGAAAGCAGGAAATACGGATCTCAGTCACTCACCACATCTATGTCTATGTATCCAGCTTCTTTGTTTTCTCCACCAAGAAAACTCTCCGTTTAACAACTCCGCTCTTTTTGTTCAAGTCAGAAACAGCCGGATGCATATTAAGTACTCTGTTGTCCTTTTAACTGCAAAACAACCCATAATTTAAGCCATCTGATGAAGAAGTGCCCTCATTTCACTCAGTCAGTCTCAACTCACGTCATCATCTTTAAGACGAGACGAAGGCCGACGGGGGCATAAGAAGGTTGAAATAATCATAATAAAACAAATTTCAGTTTAGTGAGATGACGATGCAGATTCAAAACACCAGGGCCAGATGGCCACTTATGTTTTATCAGCATTAGCCAAATATAACCTGAATAGGTCGTTAATGGACTTTTACCTTTTAATACATGCCCCTCAATTGCTTTGTCTGTTCCGCATAAAAAGACAGTCTACCCATTGTTAGTTGTATATGTTTTATTTTATGTGCTTTTTAACCCCCCATTAAAACCTGCCTTTGTTCTCTTTCACCCACTTCAGTCAAGGTCCATAACTTTTTTCCATCAGATTTTCACCATGTCACCCAGCCATTTTATGGGTTTGTGGTTGATGTGCAAAGATTATTATACACGCTGAAAAAGGGAGTGGAACATCTATCAAATGACATAAGTACCTTACCACAAGAGAATGCCTGGATGCATTTATAGTAATTTTTATGCGGAGCCATGAAATTTTTGTGGAAAAACACTTCAAATTTTAAAGGTTTTGCTTTTCCATATTAAAAATAGCGACGAAACTTCGCTCACTTACCCTCCAGTCCAGTCTCCTCCCAAGAGACTAGACGGAGTAACATACACTATCCCAAATTGTGACGAAATAAGTATTTAAGTGGCAGGTGGTTGGTTGGTGGGTAAAAAAAATAGAAAAAGTAAAAGCAAACCCAGTCCAACAGTGAAATTGAATGCGGTTTGGCCAAAATGGTAAAAGCAGGAGAAAGTGCATATTTTCCTCTCAGTTTCCTCTCCAACTCCCAACTCTGAACACATCATCCACAACTTTCCCCCGTGCTGAGACACGTTTCTCTCCAACTTCAATTCCAACCTGTTTTATATTTCATTCAACCATTATTCCATCCATGAATAAAAGGTCAACAAGTTACCTGGAGTCCAGCATTATTTCAACTTCAAAACAACAAGTACTTACAATTAGGCCTAGCAATCAAGGGAATTTCTATTAGACCGGGGTTCACTTCACCAAAAACTAAACTCAGTACTAAGCTTTTGAACAATTTCAACTACTCTTTTGTCCTAGGAAATTACCCCCTGGCACGCAAAAAACGAGGACGCTACCATTTGTCTGACATCCTGAAAGTGGGCTTGATTACAGGACAGGCAGAAGTTGGTAGTACACAACAATTAAGTGTAATGTCACTCTTTTGACTCATCATCATCATTATCACCGTTAATATGTATAACAAAACAGGACACGCCATTCAAATGTGAGACCGGAGTTAACTTCTTTTGAGGACATGACCTTTTTCACCACGAACTTTCAACTTTTCAGGATTTGAATAACCCTTAAAAACTGGTGTCAACTAGCTCTCTATGTAATTCTCAATGGACAAATTTGAATTTTGAATCCAACTCGGAATTGATTAAGTACTTACCGTGGAAAGTTTGA